>OVBA01003885.1:0-25803 GCA_900406435.1 Lepidium aucheri
AACTTGAACACACTGATCTAAATCCATACAGATCTGAAATGTCAATAGCTAACGAGAAACACATGACTTATTTTGTTAGTTTTAATTATTTATATATTCATTTAAATATTAATTAATATTTTAAATAATAATAAAAAGTATGGAATTATGGAATTGTGCTGAATTATATTATTACAAATGGTAACAATGAATTTGTAGAATTGTGAAATTGGGCTAAATTTGTGGAATATGATTACCAGTTACACACTTAACCATATATGTCAAACGAGAAACTAAAAAATATATGTCAAACGAAACTAATTCATTATCTACCAAGAAATAATTTATAATATATGTCAAACACATGGGACTTAAAAACTAATCACGTAAAAAAAATTATTATACCCTAAAACTTTAGTTAGTTATATAATAATGAAATAATAAAAATTAAGAGATTATTTTATAAAGAAAAAGTTTTATACAAAAAGATAATGGAAAAAATGCAAATCTTTAAATTTGAAGCAAACTTAACTGTAATTAGTTTAGTCTTTCTTTAGAAAAGAAATTGAAATAGTTGAATTAGGAAATGTGAAATTTGATGAGTTCTGAATACCTAGTTGGAAGATTTAGAGGGTGAGAAGGAAGAAGCAAGTGGAAATAGTGTGGATGATGAATCCAGCTTTCCTCAGGGGGCCCACATAACAAGAGAATTGTCTTGGACCATATCTCTAGCCAATGTTATTTGATTTTTACATCTTTTCTATTGAATTATAGATTTTGGCTTATTCTAATTATATATGCTTTTAAGAATCAATTATAACTATCAGTATTTTGAAGTCTTTTTACTTGTTTTTCTTTGCCTTAATGAAATTGTTAGAGGTAGCCTATTTCAATCCAGGGAAACAATGGGTCAAATATTAAAGAACAAACTAGTTGCAAGCATTAAGACTTCAACTCGGATATCATCATCAACTCGGCAAAGTCTGTTCTCCGAAAGTTCTTCGAACTTGAAGAGAAGTCGGATGACACGTCAGCAAAACAAAAAAATGGAAATTTTCTTATTCCGACATGGAAATTTTTTATAAATCTAGCATGAATCTTACCAGATTTAATCTTATCAACACAATTGTAAATCTTCCATTATTTTCTCTACATGTAACCGCCTCTATGACCTATAAATAGAGGCGTAATCCTTTGAAAAAAGGGATCGGCTTTTTGATATACTTCAAGCTAATAAGAGCACCCTAGTCGGCAATCATCTCTACTCATTTAACTTAACTACTCTTACTCTAATCCTACTCACAAGTGTCTTTGCTCATTCTCTCCCACTCTTTTGATTAGGAACCTTGGATTTTAGTACAGTTTGTGCTAGACTTCGTTCCAACAGTTGGCATTGTCGGTGGGAAGATATCAAAAGACATCTTCACACAAGCAAGAGAAAGTCCTGAACAAGAAAGAATGGTTGAAGGCGAAGTCACCGTCAGTTCACCGGAACAAAGGGAATCTCACCTTCAAGAGTACGTCGACCAAACAAATAGGTCAACTCTGAATTCAACTCGGACTCGGGAGGAGAACCGTGAAGAAACTCGCGAAGATATTGAAATTCTGCCACAGCCTTCGGGATTACCATCACTCGGAACCCTAGTGCGCAACCTGATTGCATAGCACAAGGCTTCTAATCGAATAAACATAGAGAGATTTGACAGACTAAAATCTTGTTAGAATGAAAGTAGTCTCCCGACTACACAGGTCAATACGAGGCATAGAGAGGTACTGGTCAGCGTTCAGAGTAACTTATTCGGAGGAATACTGAGTCCACAACCAGCGAACACCTCGGTACAAGATCACTCTATGATGCAAAGCATGCCTAGACAACATGCACACGCAACTCTAGATGTTGCAACCATGTTAAAGTGATAGATGACATAAGGTCAAAATTTCATCAAGCTACCAACTCGGCACCCAAGATAGGGAGAATCCTACCTCAAGCTCAAAATTTGCCATTCGCATCATGGTTGAGAAGAGTCTCGATAAACAGAGGGTTGCGATTTTAATACCCTTCTTACGATGGGAACATGGATCTAGTAGAATTCATGAGCGCCTTTAATGTCATGATGAACAAGACAACCTACACCGTGGATAACGAAGATACAGCTTACTGCCAGCACTTTGCAGAGAATTTGACCAATGACGCCTTGGTATGGTTCACCAAGTTGCTAGCCAGGTCAATTGAGAGCTTTAACCAACTCGTGGAGTTGTTTATGAAGTAATATGCCTTATTCGTCAATCAGGATACCTCAACCGCCGAGATAAGATCCTTAAGACAAGGTTTTGATGAGCCCCTGAAGTCATACCTTGGTCGCTTTAAGAAGATCCTGACAAAAGCTAAAGTTAGTGACGACATGGCCATTAAAGCCCTCCTAACTAGAATGGTAACCGACGAAGCTCTCAAACAGGACCTTTTGCATAAATTGGCCTAACACAATCTCAGACGCTCTTTGTATAGCAGCGAGGCATGCAGACTATGTGGAGAAAAAGCAAATCCTCTCACAAAACCAAGATATAGCGCAACTTGGCAACAAAAGAGCCGAGAGAAGGGCACTGTGAGCCGAGATAGCACAGTAGAGGAAAAGCATACCTACAACAATTTTTCAAGTCGGGGAGAATAGCAGTCGTCGTAGTAAACCATTCAATAACACCTACAACCGAAACGAGTATTGCAAGTTTCACAAGAAAGCAGGTCATTCGACTTCAAAGTGTAAACAACTACAAGAATTCCTTACTGTGAAATTCAGTAAATGAGAATTGGATGTTTCCGAAGAAGAAACTCAGAAATTCAAGGCACAAAAGCAGAAAGAAGCTAATTTGCAAGAAGCCGCTTTTAAGTCAGCAAATCCGAAAGACAACACTTCGGAAGCAGCTAAGCAACAAAAACCAATCGGGGAGAATGACAAATCCGGTGACTCACGAGTTGTTGTGGTGTAATCATGGGTGGATTACAGTTTTGTGATGACATCATCCATTCGATCAAGAAATATGAACAGAGAATAGTTACTTCAGTCAACTAGGAACCCCTAGGTGAGAATATATGGGTAGTTAAAGGAGTTAGTTTTCTGCACAATGACCCCATAGTCGTCAAACTCCGAGTTGTCGACTGTGATGTTTCGCAATTTCTCATCGACACTGGGAGTTCGGTGGATCTAATATTCAAGGAGAATTTGCACAAATTGGTGCTGTTAGACGTTTGTCTCAAACCTATGGACAAGACTTTGACCGCGTTTGATGGAAGTACAATCAACACAATCGGAACAGTGAAGCTAGCGGTCCGAATTGCCGTGATCACAAGATGGATCAAGTTACTCGTTGTAGATAAACTTCCAATCTACAACCTGATCCTAGGAACACCATGGATACACACAATGAAGGAGTTTACACACTTAAAGGAGATCAAAAGATGTTCAAGACTTGTTTCATCGCCAAGTTAAAATTACGTAACAAGTCATACATGATCACAGCGTCAATAGGAAGCAAATGATTATCTGAACCACCCGCTCTAGAAAAACTAGATCGATCAACTCTCAAACTCGTCAACATTGATTTGACAGGCTTACCAAAATATGTAAGCATCAGAGTCGACTTAAGCAAGCCAATCAAAGCCAAATTGATTAAACTCCTCGAAGAGAATGTGATGACATTCACATGGACAGCAAGTGACATGCCCAGAATCAACGCAGCAGTTGCAAGCCACTAGCTAAATGTCGATCCGACATGCAAGCCGATTAAGCAAAAGATAAGGAAGCTCGGACCAAAAAGAACAAAGGCCATAATTGAAGAGGTCAAAAAGCTAATTGTAATCAGGTCCATCACCAAAGTTCAATACCTTGAGTTTCTAGCCAACCCGGTAGTCGTTCTGAAAAAGAATGAAAAGTGGCGAGTATATGTCGACTTTACCAACCTGAACAAGGCCTGCCCTAAGGATAGTTTCCCAATTGCCAAACATCGATCAAATTATTGAGGCAACCGCAGGGAATGAACTTCTTTAATTCATGGACGCTTTCTCGGGATACAATCAGATTCAAATACATCCTAACGACATGGAGAAAACCTTGTTCATCACGGAACGAGGAAATTATTACTATAAAGTCATTCTATTCGGGTCAAAGAACACAGGAGCAACCTATTAGCAGTTAGTGAACAAGATGTTTGCCAATCAACTCGAGTAAACAATGGAAGTATATACAGACGACATGCTGGTCAATTTGTTAAAGGCAGAAGATCATGACGATCACTTTGCATGTTGTTTCCAAACACTGAATGAGTATCAGATGAATCTCAACCCGACGAAATGCACTTCCGGGGTAACTTCAGGAGAATTCCTTGGTTATATAGCCACTCAAAGAGGAATCTAAGCTAACCCAAAACAGATTATGGCAATCCAAGAGTTGCCTTCTCCAAAGAATAAACGGGAAGTACAAAGACTTGACATGTCATATAGCAGCCTTAAACCGCTTTATATCACGTTCAACAGACAAATGTCTTCCATTCTACAATTTGCTGCGTGGAAACAAGGAGTTAAAGTGGGACGAGACTTGCAAAAAGACTTTTTCCGAGTTGAAAGAGTACCTTTAAACACCATCAATCCTCGCAAAACCAAAAAACAGAGAACCATTGTACTTATACATCATAGTTTCTACGTCAGCACTAAGTGGCTTACTAGATCGAGATGACAGAGGAACTCAGTACCCAATCATTTACATCAACAATTCGTTGGACATAGCCAAGTCGAGATACCGACTATAGAGAAACTCACATTAGCAGTAGTTACTTCAGCAAGAAAGTCACCACCTTACTTCTAGTCTCATACCGTTATAGTATTAACAAATCATCCACTACAAATAATATTGCATAGTCCAAACCAATCAGGGCGATTGATCAAGTGGGTGAATGACCAAGTGGGCATTGACCAAGTAGGCGATTGAGTTGAGTGAATACAACATCAAGTTCAAAGGACGAACAAGCGCGAAGTCTCAAGTTTTAGCCGAGTTCCTAATTGAGTTATCCTCAAACATGGAAGATTTACGTAGATGAATCTTGGTCACAGCACGGCTCAGGAGTCAGTATCCGACTAGACAGTCCAGCGGGCGAAATTCTAGAACAATCATTCCGACTTGAGTTTCTGGCATCCAAAAACGAAGATGAGTATGAAGCACTAATCGCAAGAATAAAGTTGGCCAAAGAAGTTGGAGCAACCGACATTGATTGCTATTATGATAACCAGGTTAATGGGGGCTACGACAGAAAGAATGATCGGATGGAAGCTTATCTCAAAGTTGTTAAAGAGCAGGTTAAGGATCTGAGATTCAAGATCAATAAACTCTTTAGATACGAGAACACCTCTGCTGATGCTCTAGCAGCTCTCACATCCACAACAGACCTCGTTCATAGACAAATAATACGAGTATAGAGTATAAATCGTCCGAGTATAAGCTTACCAAATGGGGACCTCAACTTGTCTCGGCTATAGATGATATTTGGGATGAATCCTATACCAAGATGGTAGACGCCAAGCAGATCAACAAGCCAAAGGTTGATTGGCGAGACGAGATCCTTGCATATATCCTAAATGGCAAAACACCAGAGGATAGATGGGCAGCTCGTCATCTTAAAGCTAAGTACGCTTTTTACGCCCAAGTCGGCAAGAAGCTTTATCGAAAGAGTACAAACAGAGTTTACTTGCATTCACAGTAATGAGATTAACGAGATCATCAAAAAGACGCATAACAGAGCTGGAGGAAACCACAACAGTGAAAGCACGCTTGTTCAGAAGATCAGAACACTTGCCTACTATTGGCCGACTATAGCAAAGGATTGTGCTCAATACACCGCTAAATGTGACAAATGTCAGCGATACAGGAACATCATCCACGCTCCAACCAAGGAGCTAGCCTCAGCAATCATGCCTTATCCATTATGCGATGGACAATGGATATAGTCGGACCATTACTATCATCACGACAAAAGTGATTTATGATTATCATGACATATTATTTCTCAAAGTGGGTCAAGGCAAATGCCTACTATTAGATCAAAGATAAGGACGTGATCAAGTTTTTATGGAAAAATATCATCTGCCGACATGGTCTACCTTACGAGATTGTGACAAACAACATATCGTAATTCATCTCCGCAAAATTCACCAAATTTTGTGCCAGATGTAATATTTGAGTAAGCAAGTCAACTCCTTGGAAACCACAAGGAAATAGTCAAGCAAAGGCCACAAATAAACAGATTCTCGACGGACTGAAGAAAAGACTTTCCAAAAAAAAAAGGAAATTGGGCATCCGAGTTGGATGGCGTGTTATGGTCACATCAAAGTACACTTAGACGCTCGAATAGAAGCAATGGCTTCAACCGGGATAGTTGTGCCAACTTTACACCGAGAACGTTTTTACAAGAACGAGGACTCTAACAACAATGCTATAGAAAATAACATTGACGACTTGGAATAAGAACATGATGAGGCACTTCTTCGAGTACAAAACTATCAACAAGCTGCAAAGTACTATAGTAAGAAAGTACACGGACGATACTTTACAGTACAAGATCTCGTACTTTGAAAGGTGTATGAAAACACAGTTGAACTTAACGCCAAGAAGCTCGGCATAAATTGGGAAGGACCATACCTCATCTACAAAGTCGTAAAGCCAGGAGTATACAAGATCGCTACTATGGATAGAGAAACGATTCCTCGAAGTTAGAATTCCATCAACTTGAAACAATACTACTACTAAAAGTTTGCCAACTCGGTGAATTAGATGCGTTACTTGACGCATCTCTATTTACTTAATTATGTACTGAGAACTACGTCTTGGCTTGATCCCCTTATGATACATAGGTAGCCTTCGAGTCCAGCTAGAATGATATAAAATTTCTATAAGCCCCTAGTCGAGCTCAAAAAAGGGGTTACACCCTAAATTCCTTAAAGTTACGAGACGAGATAACTTCTCGCAAAATCAAACCCAAATTCTTATCCTTAGATGAGTGTTAAAATCTCGTCGAGTTCAATCTCGAAAAACTTTTTTGAGTCTCAAAAACTTCACCGAGTCTAATCTTGAGAAATGCTTATAAGGGCCTAGTCCTTATCTTTAAGCCGATTCTTAAAAACTCGCCGAGTACAACCTCGAAAAAGTTGAACAAGAATCTAATTATTAGTCCTAATTCAAATCTAAAAGTAGTTCTTAACTATTACGATACCAAGTTCTTAACACTGACGAGAACCTAGTTCTCACCAAAAGACAAAGCATAGCTTTGTACAGATCTTTTGAGATTAAAATCTCACAAAAAAACAAAACATAATTTTGTATAGAATTACGAGATCAATTCTCCTTAAAAGACAAAGCATAGCTTTGTACAGATCTTTTCAGATTAAAATCTCATGAAATGACGAAATATAGTTTTGTACAGAACTACGAGATCAATTCTCGTCAAAAGACAAAGCATAGCTTTGTAGAGATATTTCAAGATTAAAATCTCATGACACGACAAAACATAGTTTCATACAGAATTACAAGATCAATTCTTGTGAAAAGACAATGCATAGCTTTGTACAAATTTTCCAAGATTAATTCTCATAAAACGACAAAACATCGTTTTGTACAGAATAGCGAGATCAATTCTCGCTCAAAGACAAAGCATATCTTTGTACAGATTTTTTACGAGATAAGAATCTCAAAAAGACAGAACGTAACTTTTATACAGATAGTCCGAAATTCTTCAAAAAAAGTTTTACGAATATAGTTTTTGAGTCCAAACTTCTTAAACCTTAAACTAAGTCCTAAAACCTTAGCTTTAAAAGCCGCATAATGAAAGTCCTCTTTCTAAACTAAAACGAGATCAAACTCTCTAACTCGGGAAGAAACTTCACTGAATGCGCAAAGATAAGAAATGGATTTTGAGAACTCGAATTCGTAAAATAACAAGTCAATCGTTTGACAATTTTTCATTATAAAATACATAGTTGAGTATCATACTTCATAACAACTAATGACGTTTCATTTATACAGGAAAAATACTTACAAAGAAAAGTACCGATTACAAAGAAATATATGAAATTATAAAAAAGCCAATCAGTGATTACAAATGTAAAGACTACGACAAGCCCAGAAAAATTATGGTGCGTCTATGAGTCTACTTTCACCAGCGTTGGAAGCCTCACCCACCTCGAAAATAAGGACAACCAAGTCTCCCAAAAGTAGCGGCGTCAAGCTCTCCCTATTAATGAGTCCCTTAAACTCGTCCATTTTAGCGGTCATCAAGTTGGTGACCTCAGGAGGGATGTTGACTCCTCGAGCGGATAAACATTACAAAACATTCGTCGACCTAAGATATTGAGCGTACGATAAACATGCCTCAAGGTTCCTATCTAGATCATCAAACTGAGCAGTAATTCAGGCAAATCGATCAGACAGTTGATCAGAGAGGACCTTGAAGACCCTTGAATTCTCAACAGACAAGGTCTGACAAAGTCGAGAATCAAAATTCTCCTTCATGGAGTCCAACTCGGCTCGTAATTTCTGAGCCTTGTAACCAGCTTTCTCAGTAGACTTGAACGCGGCATCCCGATCAGAGTCGGGACAGTCAAGCGATTCCAACAAAGCTGCATTCTGTTCCACCAATTTGAGGATGTTTTCATGCTCGAGTCTCAACTCGTCCTTGATACTAGCTTGCTCCTCTTGGGCAGCTGAAAGCTTAGACCAAGTCTCCACCACTTCAAGGTAGTTCAGAGCAACTCGAATAGCGGAAGATGGGTTCCTCTAAGTACTAGACTCTAGGGTGACAATGGATCTCTCATGTTTCAACATAATATTGTTCAAGCAGGCGATAAATTGCAAATACATTGGAAAAACGAAAGTTAGATAACAGAGCAATCTAATAATATGAAACGACATTTGGAAGTCAATACAAACTAGGAACATCAAGTAGGCAGCCTTTTCATACTCCTCGCAGTTCTTCATCTGATCTAGGGAGGGGAGGCACTCTAGCGAAGTCCTAATCTAACTCATTAAGTCGGCACATTTCGTTTGGAACTCCAGAATCGAGAGAGGATCGGTATGCTTGTGGTTAAAACGGAAGTCGGGAACACCCCTACCCCTTCCATGAGAAGCACTCGTGGAACCACTCCTACCAGTTCTCCTGGGAAAACCAATCCTCAGCGGTGGATCGGTTCTCACCCTTTTTGCAAGTCGCAAATTTCTGCAACTAGACACGGAAGAGACTTCCACGATATCCCAAAATAGAGAAATAGAGGGTCTAGAAACCCTAGAAAGCCCTTTAGAAGGCCGATCATTCTATCCATCAAGCGCAAAATTCACACTGGCTACAACATTTGGGAGTTTGAAATCATCAAAACCCATCTTTTGAAGAGTGAAAAGAGTTAAGTAAAATTTGAGAAAACACGAAGTCATAAGTCGCTAAAAGAGATTGCCGAGATGAAAAGTGAATAGTCAAAGGAGAAGAAGCCCGATATTTATAGAAAATAACCGGAAGCCAAAACGGCTCCAAGCATTTATTATGACTGAGTGGGAGGAATCAAAGTGACGCCACGCGGTAATAATTATCACTCCCGTTAAACTGAGGCTGCTGTTCGAATAATCCATTCACGATCTTATATGTGGACCGAAAATTCTGGAAGTTGGAAAACCTTCGTGTTGGAAATTTGACACCATAATTTTTCGAGTCTTGGGAGGACAATTGTTGGAGGTGGATTCGAGATCCTACTTCGGTCCACGAGAAACAACGAGTCAAATACTAAAGAACAAACTAGTTGCAAGCATCAAGGCTTCAACTGGGATATCATCATCAACTCGACAAAGTCTCGTTTCGGAAAGTTCTTTGAATTTGAAGAGAAGTCGGATGACACGTCAACAAAATAATAAAATGGAAATTTTCCTATTCTAACATGGAAAATTTCCATAAATCTAGCATGAATCTTACCAGATTCAATCTTATCAACACAATTGTAAATTTTCCTTTATTTTCTCTACATATAACCGCCTCTATGACCTATACTTAGAGGTACAATTCTTTGAAAAAAGGCTCGGCTTTTTGACATATTTGAAGCTAATAAGAACACCCTAGTCAGCAATTATTTCTACTCGTTTAAGTTAACTATTCTTGTTCCAATCTAATTCACAAGTGTTCTTGCCATTTTGTCCCACCCTTTTGATCAAGGACCTTAAATTTTAGTACTGTTTGTACTAGATCCGGTTCCAATAGAAATCATCTTCTTATTGATCACGCAGAGTGATTTTTGACTATCGCTACACTTTTATCAAAGACTCACAATGCTTTGAGGCTTTGTGAAAGTTAGTTCCAAGATTTACAAGAAATAACAAGATGGTTTAGTGGTTGATGCACGCAGACCTAAATAACAAGAAATCTTGGCCAATATACCTTCTTCACTTTTTAAGTTGGAAATCTTTGAGTATTATATGAGTTTAAATGAATATATTATAAGCCATACGTTAAGCAAACCAATTTTTTATTATATATATGTCACATTGTAAAAGTTGGGGATTTTATTCTTAGATACTGACAAAAAAAAAAACTTTAAAGAAAGCTACTTAGAAAAATGGCCTATACAGGGATCGACCTGTGACCTTCGCGTTATTAGCACGACGCTCTAACCAACTGAGCTAATAGGCCGTGTATTATCAACTTTAAGGATATTTAATTTAATGTATCGAATTATTATAAGTGGATAAAGGTTAGGAGAGAAGAGGAAGAGAAAACACGAAGACGGACGATGCAGAGCTTAACATCAAACGAAGTAGCCGGTTTGGCGGTTGGGGCTCTGCTTCTCGGTGCCACCATCGCTGCTCCTAAAGTTGATGCTTTCATTGCCGCTTCTCAGAGAAGGTAACAATAATTAAAAGTACAAGTTCATTAATCTCCCCCACGCAAATTCCTGAAACACAAAATCAAACGTTTTGCCTAGTCTCTTATCTTCTGAATGAAATCCCATGTCGTGTAATATTCGAATTTAGTTGAACCCATGTGAATTTGTTTGCTGTTTATGTGCTCATGGATTTCCGTTCTAATTCCTTTGATTTTAGACTTTTAGTAGCTGTATAGGTGCTGTTTGATTTCTAAGCCAAAGAGTGTGGAAGTAAATAAATATCTTGATTGGTTAGTGCGATTGTGTATTTAATTTTTTCATCTCAGTTTGCTGCTAATCTGAGAATGATAAGATTTAGGAGTTTCTGTGTGATTTGTTGTTTGAAATCTCAACCAAAAGAGATAAATTCTGAAATCAAATTTTCATGTTTGGTAATGGCCTTAGTTGCACTTCCCTATTGAAGACAGTTTTCTTCCAAGTTCTCACCATGCCTAATTTATGGGTTTCCTGAATATCTATCTCTAGTCCTCACGGAAAGATCTTTTGAAATATTCAGGTGTTTGGGACGATTTTAAAGTCTTTTCACAATGTCGAGATTCTTGATTATGATTATGAATTCTGAAATTCGTACCTTTATAATGATTCTCCAAGAATATTGTGCTAGAGTGTTGTATCTCTATATGGCTGCATGAAATTAGACTTGTTCTTGAATCTATATCTAACCTTCATAATATGCTTCTAAATGAAACATTTGTAGGTCTCTTGGAATGTGTAGAAAATGTGGAGATCTGAAGAGTGTAGCGTGTGGGCGTTGCAAAGGAACAGGAACTATCAAATCAGGAGGATTCGTTGGATTCAGGGACTCATCAAACACAAGATCAGTTGCTTGTGATAGTTGCCAAGCCAAAGGTTGTTTCCCTTGCCCCGAATGCTCAAAATCTTAACCAATGTCTCTCTATTTTTCTCTTACTTGCAATTCTTGATCAGTTGCTGGTTTAACCACATAAGGGCACTTTGGTTAGCTAAACCGAATGTTGGTGGAGTATTGACTTGGTTAATGTTAACCGGGTCTTGTCTTTAATTCTGAAAAATCCACTTAGAGCAACCACAATGGTAAGACTCCTAATAGAGTTCTTACCATTTGTTTATTATTATTTTTTTTTTGTAATAGTTAAGCATTGTTGTAGTGTGTTAGTGTAATGGTGAGATTCCTAAGGGAGTTTCTTAGAATTAAAAAATTAATAAACTTTGAGTTAATGAAATTGAAATTATTATTAATTGAGAGATTACACATGAATATAGAACAAATTATAATTAATCATGAGCACCGAATTTTTCTCAAATATTTTCAATTAAGTCATTTTTTAACCGGTCATGAATCAACCGATCACGAAGATGACTCCGAATTTGAAACATATTAGCGAGGTTCGTTGGCATGTCGGTAGAATATGACATATCCACCTGAGAACTTCTGGATACGTCTCCTTCTTCAAATTCAGATGTATCATACAGGAGTGTATACATCTCGTTCATCTTCCACTATCATATTGTGGAGTATGATACATGTTCTCATAATCTTTCTGATCTTTTCCTTGTCCCACATAAGAGCTGGGTTTTTCACAATCGCAAATCGAGTTTGCAGTACTCCAAAAGCACGCTCCACATCTTTTCGGGTTGCTTCTTGAACTTTAGCAAACAACTCCGCTTTAGGACCTTGCGGTAGTGATATAGATTGCATAAATGTATGCCATTCTGGATATATATCGTCGGTGAGGTAGTACGGTAAATCATACGTGTGTCCGTTTACCATGTACTGTACCCTTGGAGCTCGACCGTGAATGATATCATCAAAAACAGGTGATCGGTCGAGGACGTTGATATCATTCAAGGTTCCTGGAGGACCAAGAAAAGGGTTCCTGCATCCAGATCCACATGAGATTGTTTGTATTTCTCCTTCCCACCTTCTTTCTCCACATAGACTGAACACCATTTCTTATTGTGTCTCAGCTCCCTCCAAGCGTGTTCAAGTTTGAACTTGCACTGGTGGTCATTGTAGAAGATGTCCAGCGCATGTTTCATCACGTCATTATCATTCTGCCCGCTCCTCTGTTCCCTTAAAGCTGCTTCATAAACACCAACAAATTTGCACACCTGGTCGTTGATCCGAGACCATCTTTGCTTGCATTGACTGGCCTCTCTAGGTGTTGTCCCAATGAGCTGTGGATTCGAATTGTAATAGTCTTGGATCCTCTTCCAAAACGTCCCACTTCTCTGCTCATTGCCAACCACAGCATCTTTGCTCGTGTTCAGCCAAGCCCCTATGAGGATTACATCTTCTTGGGGGCTCCACTTCCTCCTTTGACTGACCGTCATCTTGACTCTGGCTGCTACAGCAGACAACTTTTGGTGATCCTACTTCATACCTACTTTGACAGTTTAAAAGGCTCATAAAACCTTGGTGTGAGCTCATTTTTAAGGAAAAAAACAGAATGTTTCTCTTGAAGAAACACAGAGAATTATATAAGGGAAAGTGTGTTTAACTACTACTGGACTTAACTCCAAACAGTTAGAGACAATTGAATTATGTCTACCACCTACTTAAGTTAGTACAGAACATTTAAGTTCAATGACAGAATGTTTATCTGTCTTAACATTCAATGACAGAATGTTTATCTAGCTGTACCACTAAAGATTATGTTTACCTAGCTGTACCACTCAAAGCAACTGTTACATAAGGGATTCTGAGGTAATGCAATACACGATTTCAAAATAATTTTTATTAAGCAGAAGACAACTTACTAGAATGTTGAGTGTGCCACTTAAAGCAGAGTACACTTCCTGAATCAGCTTCTCCCTCTGAAATCAAATTCGATTCACCTTTTAGAAAAGATCAATAAAAGAGGTACATCAAACAACCCAAAATCACTATACAAACTCTTCGTAACAATTAGAGGATAACTCCTTAGACATGAGTTGATTTCAATAACAAACGACTGAACATTTAAATGCTGAATAACAGATTGTTTATCAATGTAAATGCTTAATGACAGAACATTTAAGTACAAGGATTGAACACATACCTGTAAAAGTTAAGCAAAGATCCAGGAGGATACTTGGGACATTGAACACATGTCCAAGCTCAGGATTGCGATCTACAAGCTCACGCATTTGATGTAGATCATTTGATGTAGCCACAGAGAAAGGAAACATTAATCATATATGAAACATTAATCATATATTACCAAAATACTTAGTGTAATCCAATTTGATGTTCACAACTAAGCAACCCTATGAAATTTCAATAATTTACACATCCACAGAACAACAGAAACATCCAATACGAAAATAATCACAAAAGCTAACACGAAAATAATCAACAATCGCGAAATCGATCGGAGACTCCCAATCAGTAACACTAACAATGGAATTCGATACAAGATTGAGAAGCAGAAGATTATCAACTGACCAAAATCAAAAATCAAACATCAAACAAGCAGAAGATTCAACAGAACACATGCAGACCGAGATCAAAAGACAACCCTTTCTCGATATTAAAACCCCCTAATCGATTTGAATAAATTCTCAAAACCCTAATACACATGAGAAAATCCTAGAGTGATTCGAGAACATAACGCGAACACTAAATCGAACCCTATAAACCCTAAATCGTGACCCGATTATCCCCAAAAAATTGAAACCTTAAATTCCCAAATTTTCGCAAACCAGTTCCCCCAAAACCGCGAACCCTAACCCCCAAATTATGCAAGCAAAGAAGCATAACTATTCAAAATCAAAGAGAAATCATGAATACAGCTTCGATTTACCTCAGAAAATGAAGAAGATAACATCGTCGATGAATCGCCTTGTGTTCGCCTCTTAGTCGCCTCTTCAATTTTTTTTTCGTTCGTTTCGCAAAAATGAGGTTCTTCTCCAACCCCCGAAACACGAATCAAAGAGAGGACCAATCTATAATCGCCATGTCGCTTAGAACTCGTGTCTTAAATTCCTTATTTAAGACACGCTTCCACAATTTTTTAGCAACTTAATTAATATTATAATCAAAAAATTGTTGAAAACTAAAGCTAAAAACGAGTTAAGATACGCGTTACACCTGCTCTTAGTGACCAACAGGTATATCTTGTCCATTCTTTCTGTACTAAGCAACAACAGGTGGATTTTGATTTATAATTTACCATAATTTGCTGAATCTGTAAATAAAGATTTCTTAAAAGCTTTCGAAATATATTGAACTAGTGATAATTGGATATTGTTGTCCATTACGCTATTTCTTCGATGTTAACAAAATTAAGAAAAAGAAAAGGGTATAAATGTAAATAGAAAACGTAGACAAGTCACTGTTAAAAAGAGAGATTTAGTTCAGCGAGCACGTCTCCGACAAAATTCTAACTCAGTAATACGTCGACACGTGTCTACCAACAAACATCACCCATCTTGTAGTTTGATGAGTTACTTTCACATTGCTAATTCTGTAAATCCTTACGGACTTTCCCACGTCACCTGATAAAATTTAGGTTATAGATTTTCTGTCCCTAAAAACTTGTTTAAGCACTTCACTAGCGTGATTTGTATTTCCCTAATTGAACAAAACATTATGCTTCCATTTACATTTATTTAATTCGCATTTGCAATCCAAACTTATTTACTGCATTCTTTGGAATAACCTTTTACCTAAATATGCCTTCACTTTATTAACTTTTTTTTTTTTTTTTGCCACCATGAACACGAGTGTATATAAACTTATGAAAGAATTGCAAAAATGCTACTCAAAAGAGCATATTTTTATCATTACTTTTATTTTTTGAATATTTTTTTAAAAATATCCTTCATTATGGAAAAGTGACCAAAATACCCTTTAATTATTACTTTTTTATACTTTTACAAATTCTTTTCCCGTCAAAAAAGTTTCCGCAAAAAAATTTTTTTTCCACAAAAAAAACATTTTTCCGGCAAAAAAAAACTTTCTACCAAAAAAGTAAATTTTTCGCCAAGTTTTTTCCCGATTTAAAAAAAAAATTTCCGCCAAAGATTTTTATAAGAGAGTTTATAAATATTTTTATATAAGAAACCTTGTAAAATTTATAAGCTTTATAAGAGGGCTTATAAAATTTATAAGGCTTTATAAGAGAACTTATAAAATTTATAAGGCTTTATGATATAGCTTATATAACTTATAAGGTTTTATAAGATAGCTTATAAAATTAATAAGTTGTTTATAAGGTACTTATAAAACTTTATTAGGTACTTATAAAAATTTATTAGGTATTTACGAAAATTTATAAGAGAGCTTATAAAATTTATAAGGTTTTTTATAAGCCTTTATGATAAAGCTTATATAATTTATAGGCTTTATAAGAGAGCTTAAAAAAATTATAAGGTATTTATAAAAAATTTATAAGGTGTTTATCAAAATTTATAAGACTTTATAAGAGAGCTTATAATATTTATAAGGTGTTTATAAAAAAATTATAAGGTGTTTACTAAAATTTCTAAGACATTTATAAAAATTTATAAGGTGTTTTTAGAAATTTTGTAAAGATATATAAGCGAACTTATAAACAATTTTGGCGGGAAATTTTTTTGGGAAAAACTTTTTTTTAGCAGGAACTTTTTTCCCGTAATTTTTTTGGTGGAAAATGTTTTTTACAAAATTTTATAACAATTTGTTGAGGGTATTTTTGTCGTTTTTGTATTAATGAGGAGTATTTTTGAAAAGATAAATTTCAAGGGGCATTTTTGTAAAGGGGTACACTAAAAATTACATTTCTCTAAATTCGTCTAAACTTATTTTATATTTTCTACTATTAAATTGAATAAATTCATTACATAACTTAAATCTCTCAAATTTTAAATTTTAATTTGTAGCGCTATATTTATTTTGTTTATTCATAATATGTGTTTATTCATATATTTGAATGTGTAGACAAAATCATAGCATATATATATATATATTAATCTTGAAATATGATATGTGGTTTCATTTATATATGTGATTTATTAATAACTTATATTTTTGGTGTGTTTAATTATAATTATTAGTTTATATATATTTATATTATGAAAATTTAATAATAATAATGATTTGGGTTGTATTTGCAAATGTATTTTTAGATAGACATTAATTACTCTTTTTATGCATTATATAATATTTTGTCTATAATACCTATATAAATGTTGATAGTATATATAAAATTAATAACATCTCTAAATTTTTTTATATAAAATTTAATAAACATGAAATAACAAAATCTAAATATTAAAAATTAAATTAAATAAGTTTCTATTTAAAATAACTTAAATCTGTTTTAGATACTTTTGATTAACAATGTTTATTTAAGGAATACAATTAAAATATTAGCATCTATTATTAACGATTGTTTTTATTTTTTTATCAATATTGAAACATAATTAATGAGCTCATTAGCAAAATTCCTACACAATGTAGATAATATGACTTGATCTCTGGATGTGCAAGTGTGCATGTCTTTAGTGGACTTACCACTTGCCACTACACTAAAAACCACATGCAGATTGTTTTTTTTTTGTTAATAATTGGATCGACAAGAACCGATTCATAGCCTCAAGCCCACACCTAAAATCTCTTTTTAAAGCTACCATAATACAGCAGATAAGAATCGAACCCTAATGCCAAATTATCAGTTTGATCATCTTAACCACTAGACTAAGAGCAACTTGGCGGATTGTTTCTATATTATTAATACATATTACTTTAAATTTTCAATTAAAGAATTAAATTGAATAAGGATATTCACTTAATTATATTCAATACTTATAGTCTTCCAATATTATCAATGTGTACATTAAAAATTCAAGGTAGATTTATTCTCCATATAATTGAAAGCTGTTTTCTGTATTGGTTAGCAAAAATATTTTAAAATTCAAATAAGGATAAGTAATATTTTACTTTATATATACATATATCTTGGAGGTGGATCTGAGATCCTACTTCGGTCCAAGAGAAACAATGGGTCAAATACTAAAGAACAAACCAGTTGCAAGCATCAAGACTTCAACTCGGATATCATTATCAACTTGGCAAAGTCTCATCTCGAAAAGTTTTTCGAACTTGAAGAGAAGTCGGATTTACACGTCAACAAAATAAAGAAATAGAAATTTTCCTATTCTGACATGGAAATTTTCCATAAATCTAGCGTGAATCTTACCAGATTCAATCTTATCAATACAATTATAAATCTTCTTTTATTTTTTTCACATGTTACCACCTCTATGACCTATAAATAGAGGCGCAATCATTTGGAAAAGGGATCGACTTTTTGACATACTACAAGCTAACAAGAGTACCTTAGTCGGCAATCATCTCTACTCGTTTAAGTTAACTACTCTTGCTCAAATCCAACTCACAAGTGTCATTGTCCATTATCTCCTAATTTTTTGATCAGGAACTTTTGATTCTAGTACTGTTTGTGCTAGATCCAATTTCAACAGTTGGGGCCTTCTGTAGGGAAGATATCAAAGGACATCTTTACACAAGCAAGAGAAAGTTCTTAGCAACAGTTAGACCCACGTTCATTTAGGTTTTGTAAATTTAAAGTATGTTTATTTGCCATAAATTTATAATGCTTAGTAAACATGAAATTAAACGATTGATACGAATATGAAAATATACAATTAATTATATTTGATAGTTATAGTCTTGAAATATTATCAATAAATATGTTGGAAATTCAACATATATTCATTTGCCGTATGATTGAAAGTTTTGTTTCTAAATCATTTAGAAAAAAATATATTAAATTTAAATAACGATAAGTAATATTTTATTTAATATATATATATATACATATATTCTATTTTTAAACAATAATTCTCATGCCAAGGATATGTGGTCTAGTGGTGTAATCACTTTACAAATTTTCAAGGCACCAAAGATCGAACCCCCTACATGCAATAGTAAGAGCGAGATTTAAAAACAACTAGACTAGTGGACAAAAAAAGACAATAATTCTCGTTATAGATATTTTATAACAAAAATATGAAATCTATGTTGTCTAATAAAAGTTGAATATATTAAATTTATATTACAAAAAATTGAGTTTATCTTTGTCATCTCATAAATTAAATTTCAAATTTTGAAACAATAATAAAAATATTTATTATTATGATAAATTTAATCAGTTATATATATATATATATATATATATTAAATTTTATATAAGAAAAATTATCAAAATATATATTCCATATTTGTAGGGATCGTTTAAAGAGATAACACATATTATATATTTTTATTGGATAGTGAAATTTGAAATATTTCAAAATCAAAATGAATAATTAAGAAATATTAGATTCGTTCATTTGACATATATTTTTGATTTTTAATAAACGTGAAATAATAAAATTTAAAACACTTAGTTAAAAATAATTTGCTAGTATATATATTTAGCATTGATTCGAAAAATATATTAATTTTGGTTAGTTTAAAAATTAGAAGAAGTTTAAGATTTTAGAGTATTTTAGACATTCTTAGCTAGTTAAAATAGGCATATTATAATGAAGGTACACGATAAAAAACTAATGATAAGATGTATAATTTTTAAAGTAACTATATTCGGTTTTATATATTTTACAAACAATATTTAGAGAAATTTTAAGAAATGCTCTTTTTGACATGCCCTTTTTCAAAAAGTGCCCCCTCATGCCTATTTTTCTCTCCCAATTTCCAAAGGAAAGGGCAAGTTTTGAAAAGGGACATGCCAAAAAGGGCATTTTTGAAATTCTCCCCAATATTTATTTAAGTAAGAAGCTTAAATATTATAAGAGATTACTATGGATTCTTTCAATTTCAAAATTTTGTTTTTTAGAAAATTAAAAATCGGTTAAAAAATATAAAGATTTCTATATTTGTATATGGAAAATAGAGTTTAACTAAAAAAAGAATAAATATAATAAGATATTCAAATTGTATTATTAAGGACTATTAAACTGAATATTCAAATTTAATACTTTTCTTTCTTGTTTTCATATTATTTATTAAATAAATTAGAATATTTTCATACATATATAGTATATTCATTTGCATTTATTTTTTCATATTTCAAAAATTTGAAAAAAATTTAATTTGATACATTTTTAGAGATTTTTATAATTTTTAAAAATGATAACATGTATATGGTAATTATATATAGAGTTAGTTTCAAAACTAACCTATTTTTGAAGGTCAAATACAAAAATAATCCTTATTTTTCTCTCTCCAAAATTTTTTTATTTTAACCTTGTGACTCTATATATTTACAATCATGCCATTTTTGTTTTTGTTTTTTTATTTTAATTATAAAAAAGAAATATTTGTAACAAACCACTTATTTACAACAACGTCATTTTTTTCAATATTTCCAACCACTATTAACAACCAAAAGTGATCTCTAAATACTCACTTACCTACCATTTCCGGACCTAATAACCTCCAAATAATTAACATAACATCACATTCTTCTACTCTCTCACCAATTTCATCCAAAAAACTCTCTCATTTGCATTTCAAAAAATTTCAAATTCTTATATTTTCTTGTTTTCTAGATTTTATAATTAAAAAGATTGGATTTCGTTGGTATAAGCTTGACTCAAAGTTCTGGGTAGTAATTGAAGGTAAACACAACCTCAATCTAACTCATAACTATTTTTGTTTTTTTTTGCAGAGAATAGACTTTATTTTAAGTGTACATAAAATGAAGTCTGCAAGTAGACATAAAATGAAGTCTGCAAGTCAACAGATGGACTAGTTTTGCAGTTGACCAATGTGTTGTAAACTTAAAACTAAGTTTACATTTTTCTCTTTGTTGAGAAAAAAAATCTGATGTAGACTTAATTTTAAGTCCACATTAAAAAGGGTTAGTTTGCAATTGACTAATGTGTTGACTATCGAAGTAGACTTAATTTACAGTCTGCATCAGAAGTCTACACTAAATTTTTAAAAGTTGACTTCTTTTTAAGTCTACTGAGGTTAATTTTGCAATTGACTAAGTTTGACTTTTTGAGTGAAATATACTCTAGAAGTCTACATTTTGTAGAGTTAATTTAAAGTCTACTTTTAAAAATGTAAACTTTAAGTTAAGTCTACTAATTAATAGCTTACCTCATTCCACATATGAACAACTAAATAAAAAAGTAGCCTTTATTTAAAATCTACGTTTCTAAAAAGTAGACTTCAATTAAAGTCTAATGTAGACTTCCAAAGTAGATTTAACACATAAAGTTAAACTTAGTCAATTACAAAACCAACCTTAGTAGACTTAAAAAGAAGTCTACTTTTATAAACATATTGTAGAGTTCTGTTATAGCTAAAAATTCAAACTTTGGTCAAATGCAAAACTAACTCTTTTAAATGTAGACTTAAAATAAAGTCTATTTCTGAAAGTCAAACTTTGGTCAAATGCAAAACTAACTATAAGTAGACTTTATGTTAAGTCTACTTTTAGTAGACTTTATTTTAATTATACTTTTAGTAGACTTTATTTTAAGTATACTATGATAATTTTAGTAAAACTTAAATTATAGCCTATGTATAATTTTTTTTTGTATTTTTCTCATGTATGTTTACTCATTTACCTGCCTTTGTATAGATTTCACATGTTTATGTGTTATATTTATGATTTACGAAATTTTTGAAATAATTTAGGCATGTAGCTCATTATGAGTATACTATAAATTAACTCTACAATTAGTAGACTTTATATAAAGTCTACTTTTAATAGATTTTATATTAAGTCTACTTTTAGTAGATTTAATTTTTTGTCTACTTTGAGTATACTTAATTTGACATCTACTTTGAGTAGACTTAATTTGAAGTCTACTTTGAGTACACTTAATTTGAAGTCTACTGTTATAATTTTACCAAAACTCAAATTATAGCATATATATATATATATATATATTGTATTTTCCCTTGTGTTTACTCGGTTGTTTTTCCGTGTATAAATTTCACATGTTTATATGTTATTTTTATGGTTTAAAATTTTTTTGAAATAATTTAGGCACTTAGCTTACTCTGATTAGAATTTATTATGTACCAAATAGACTTGTATTATTATTTTCTTGATCATTCTTTCTACTTTTTTTTACATTACATGTTGTGTGAATGGCTTAAGAATTTTCTATGTAGCTACTTTGTGATTGGTATCTTTCTTAAGTTTTGGTTTTGGTTTTATTTGAGAATTCTACCTCTTAGATATTTGTTTACAAATACACCAACTTCCGCCAACAATGACAATCACACACTCGTATTAATAAATATCTTTTGCTGAGGAGAGAATTAGAAAAATAGAAAACAGTAAAATCAAGTCCTTTTACTTGTTTCGCTACAAATATAAGAGAGAATCAATAAAATCAAGCCTCAAATATTTCATATAATACTAACTAATTCATCACATAACAAAGATCACAAAGAGAAACTTTACAAACTACAAATTGTCTAACCCTCAAGTCTTACTCACTCATCCAAAACCTGGATTTAGGAAGAAAAAATATAAAAACATTTACGAGCCAGAAGTTCATCAAGCAATGAAAGAAATTGTCTCTAGTCGATACCTGCAGCCAATTTTAGAGAAAATGTCAATTCACATCGTGAAAAAGTGACATATACAAAACGTAGTTTTCATCTTCACATGATACTAGAATGTTAACAATCATATTGGTCAAAAAAAGATAAGAAACATTCCAGTACTAATGATAGTTATATAGTGTATACTAATATTTCATCAAATTACTTTTTTATTATATAAAAAATTTTAAAATAAAATAAGTCACAGACTAAACTTTATTTTATGTATGTCTTGTCGACTTCATATGTACTCTACCTTATAGACTTTACATGTAGTCTATATAGGCGTAGACTTTAATTGTAGACTACCGAAGGTTAAAATTGTAATTGTGTTATATGTTTTTTTGTTTGTTTATTAAGAGAATATTATAGTTTCACTATCCTTTTGAGTTAGTTTTGTATTTGACTCAAATGGAGGTCTATTTTTGTATTTACAACCAAATTTTAGGTCATTTTAATTAAATCACAATTAGTTAGAAATCACTATATATAATAATATATTAAAAATATCTATTAAAGTGAATCCTATTTCAATAATATACAATTTTATATATTAACCCAAATTATATAATTGTTATATAAAAATTTTAAGAAATATAAATATACTATAGTAATTTTTGTTTTGAAAAAAATAATCTTAAATATTGTATAGTGTATACAATTTTATATATGAAGATTATGATATTAAATATATTTTGTAAAATGTTAAATATTAGTAAGAATATTAAATAGTATTCTACATTATGTATATACAAATAAATTTCAAAAATAAAACCATAAATATGTTTATATATATATTATGGAATACATTGAGTTATATTTTATTAAAAATTCTGAATATGGAAATTTCAAAGATTTGAATATCAAATTGAATATGTAAGAAATTTTGGAAAGATTCAATGTAGGTGTACAGTAATAAGATAAAATGTAAGGTATAAAATAACAACTAAGGATACTACTTCACTAACCTTTCCATAGTTTTTGTGTTCTTACTATTTTAATTAAATTTCTAATGACATTTGTTGTAATTAAGTATTAGTTTTTATGTTTAGTCTTTGATTTTTTATTATTATATAGTAGATATTCAAATTTGTAACTTTTTATATATTTGAGAGTAAGTTAAAACGATTAAACGTTTCTTTTTCTAATTGTAGATATGATTTATAGTAGATTATAGGAGTATATGATAATAATGGTGACCAGCAATCATCAAACATCTATAATACATAATTATCAAATCTAAATAATATGGAACTTTTATATGACCCCTAGTTATCAAATGGCTAAAGTAATTTTTATGTAGTATAATAAAATAGTGTGACAAAGTTTATAAGCTCAGTTTATGAATTTTTTTTAAAAAATTAATTGACTAAATGCAAAGACCAAATATTGTATTCAAAAATTTGTTGGATAATCTATTAAATAACTGGATAACTATATGTGTTTACTATTTTTTCCATTAATTAGATTTTATATTTTGTTCTTTCATCACTAATATCTTAATGATATTTTTAAATTTTTTTAAAAAATTTTATGGCTAAAAATTATAAATTCATCCTCCTTTGACAGTATGAATTGAAAATTAAAAACTTTTTTTTTTTTTGGTTATATTCTAATTTGTAGTAGTGTCGGATATATTTTCATACTCTCTAAATTATTGTTATAATAATCATATCATCATACATTAAGTATTAAAAATAGAGGAAATATTCTGTTAATGTATAAATAATTTTTGAAATTATTATATGAATATATACTATGTAAAGTATCATATAATAATATATACAATATGATTAATAATCATATCAATAAGATTACTCTTATATAGAATATAGTATATGTTTTTGTGTTTTAAATAATATATTAAAAATAATATAATTACATAGATATCAATTATATTAAATTATAATACAGTATTATACTCGTAAATTAATTAATTACACAATTATAAGTCGATAAATATGTAATCTAGCCTATTTTTGAAATGAACAACTCACATACTCCCTTTCCAAAAAATATTAATACACCTAAAACTACACTTAAATTTATTGGATTTGTTGCTAAAATATGAGCCTTGGTAAACGCATCAGCTGGTTGTTCCAGTGTGGCACAAAGCTGCTGACACTGACCCCATGAATTGATTTTTCATCTTTTCTTGCTTTTGCGCGGTTAGGAAGATTATCGCAATCTGAGTGGTACCATCCACCATACCCTACCAACGGTCTTCTGGCCTACAGCAGCCCGACTTTCCTCTTTTGTTTTTGTTGTGGATTGCGCCTTCGAGTAGTTCTCTTTCTCCTGGGCTGAGATGTGACCTCATCCAAAGGTCCTCAACCAATGAGAAATCGACAAGCCAAGAGTTTACTAGGCGAGTATTGGAGCTAGTGCACACTGAGATTTGTACGCCATCCTTTTCTAGTTTTTCTAAAAATTATTATAGGTATCAATTGATTGAACAATTAGATTTTTAGAGTATTAAACTATTTTCATTTTTAATTATAACTGATTTTTATTAGTTAAAAATAAAATTATTAGGTTTTTTGATTAATTCATAATTACCATAAAAATTATTAAGATTAATAGACAAAAAAAGTATAATAACAAAAGCAGAGTATTACAAAAACAGTAAACTACTATGTGTATTTATAAGATAATTTAGGGTTGTTGGTTTAATATCAAATCAAAATCGAATATTTCGAAATTTAAAACTTTGATAAAATTTAATATCTATGTTAAAATAACACCATAGCAATAAGATTTGATGTATATATATTATGATATAATAGAGATTTAAATTTTTTTGATTTGTTTGATTGGTCGATTTGTTTAAACTAATTAATTTTTTTTTTGTTAAAATAAGATTATTTTTAAAAATAAATTATTCCTTTTAATTTGATTTCAATAAAAATATACAATTATAAAGGAAACTCAAACCAATTGCGGTTTAATTTTCATTAGTTTAAAAGATAATATCTAACCATTTAAAATTTGAATTTTGTTTTTTTTTAAAGAAGCTTTAACCCAATTAAAATTTTATTTTGTTGTTATAAAAAGACCAATCAAAATTTGATTTTTGTTGGTTTAAAAAAAATTTGTACAACTAAAATTTTATTTTTGTTAGTTTTAAAAAATATTTTGTTTAGATTTTGATAAGAACCTTAATATGATTTTGTTTGTTATTAAAATAAGCTTTTTTTGGATTTTGATAAGTGTTTGTACACAGTTTAGCACAGACGATTATGGGTGGGATTTTGAGGTAGTAAACTCTGTTTATTAAATAATAAGAATGATACAAGGATAGAAATTGAGAGGGAGATGAGTATACGAGTGT
>OVBA01003886.1:0-25801 GCA_900406435.1 Lepidium aucheri
AACTAGCTAAACGGATACAAAAACAACCTAAAATAGTACTTTAAAACCATTTAAAATCACACTTATCAGGGACGCCCACACTTGGTGGAAAGGATTGTCCGGCAGAATGGCAATTTAGAATTGCACTTGAGAGACTTTCTGCTGTGAATTTCAAACAAAATAGTTCCCACCGAAAGCTATTGATAAGTTGGATCGGCTTTCGTCACCAAGGCTCTAAGTCGATAAGGGAATATGAAGCTGAGTTCAATAGTCTTAAGAAGTATGTGGGTTGTGAGTTTGAGGCAGATGATGCGCAAGTTCGTCGCTTTATGCACGGACTGTGGATTGAACTTCGCAACAGATGCTTGGCTTGTAGTTATTCTTCTGTCGCCGAACTAGTTGAGAAGGCCGCATTATTGTAAAGTGGCTTGGAGGAAGAAGAAAAAATGTAGGCAGAGCAAAGCATGGTACTGGTCGGAACACATCCTCCATCAGGAAGGGAATCGGTACCCAAAGGTAGGAAGGGGAACAAAAATTCTCCAAGTAAGTCTAATGGTACCGCATGTACAACATGTGGAAAGAAACACTTGGGAGCGTGTAAGACTACTCCTAGAGCATGTTTCAGATTTGGAAGCCTCGAGCATAAAGTGGCCAAGTGTCCGGAAGAGGACTTGAGGGAGAAGAGTGTTGGTTCTTCTGGGAAGAAAGCGTGCTACAATTGTGATGAAGAAGGGCATTTCAAGGTGAACTGTCCAAAGCTAAAGCAGTCCGGAGGGAAACGAGCAGACAATGGGCTGCTACCTCCCTCAAAATGGCAAGCTGCGACGCCGAGAGTCTACTCCATGGCTGCAGGTATATGAGAGCCAAGTACATCCCATCTGATCTCTGGTAAGTCCTTTCACTTACCCTAGCATTTTCTTTATGGAATTGCATGTTGCGTGTTCCATTAGGGCCTTAGCACATTAGGATTGTATAGGGTCTTAAACATGGGTGGAGTGGCAACCTATGTATTTTTCGGTTTTTATGAGAGTAAGCTCAACATAAACCGTGGAGACTTCACCTTGTGAAGGAAACCACTTAACCCAAAAAAGATGGACTCGATCTCAAGGGTGATGAAACACAACCTTGTGGTTGAATTTAAACAAACAAGACTTGATAAATCCGAGACTATTATGAAATAGCTCGGCCTTAGCAAGAACAGAGACTCAAGGTTGGAACTAGTCCAAGCAAAGCATCACAAAGCATTGGAGTTTGTGTGCTAAGGAAATCTTAGATCTAAGAACCATTCAACTAGATCTTTAAGAGAAAATGAACCAAAAGTAAGAGAAGAGTTTGGATAGAGATTTAGAAGTATTTTGGGTAGGAGAGGACTGCTATAAGGCAGGCTCTTACACAAACTCAACTCCTAAAAACTACATCTTAAACTACTTTCATAAACAAAATAAAGAGAGAATTTTGTGAACAGTTCTTTTTATTTGATTTTGGATGACATTACAAAGAGAATACAATGGATATTTATAGAGTTACAATGAGGTTGCCTCAGCATAAAATAAACCCTGATTGTTCAGCTGATGGTCATTTGATAGGAGAGAGGGATTGTGATCCCAAACTTGAAAGTGACATGTCCTTAGCCTTGAACTTAGCATAAAAGAGAGTCACATGTCTTGATAAGCTTTAAACGGTCATATGGCTTGTATTTAAACTCTAGTTAAGTCATAAAAGCCTTAGATAACATCCCATTTGATCATAATCAACATTTGGAATGATTTGAGAAATGTTGACTTTTTGTCCAAAACGTTGACTTTTCCCAAATGCTTTCCTTTGGTCTTTTCTTGACCTTTTGATGATTTGGTGACCCTTATGGGTCTTTGGTGGCTATTTTCCTCCTTCTTGGAGGTCCTTGGGGTGGTCTTCGGCCTTGACTCTCCTCATTTTCTTCTTCTTGACCTTAAAGGTCTTCGGTCTCTTCGGCCTCATCCTCTTGTCTTCTTCATACATCAACTAAAATAAAACAATTTTTTTTCTTCTAAAACATCAACTAAAATTAAATGAACAAAGTAATATACAAACCAAAAAACTTAAATTGAATAAGCTAACTAGGGCAACTGGCAAAAAAGTATAATTAAAGAAATCGTAATTTAGCTCTTCACAATAAAATGCATATCGTGTAAACCGCACATATATATTGTTGGAGGTGGATCCGAGATCCTACTTTGGTCCACTGAAAACAACGGGTCGAATACAAAAGAAAAATCCGGTTGCAAGCACCAAGTCTTCAACTTGGATAATATATTCAACTCGGTAAAAGTCTCATCTCGGATGACATGTCAGCAAAACAAAGAAATGGAAATTTTCCTGTTATGACATGGAAAATTTCTACAAATCTAGCATGAATCTTAATAGATTCAGTCTTATCAAAACAATTGTAAATATTCCTTTATTTTCTACACATGTGACCACCTCTATGAACTATGAATAGAGCACACCGGAACGGAAGGATTCTCACCCTCAAGAGCACGTCGATCTGACAAACGGTTTAACTCTGAATTCAACTTGGACTCAGGAGGAGAACCAGCAAAAAACTCGTGAAGATATTGATCTTCCACCACCACTACTACCAGGATCACCGACACTCGCGACCCTAGTGTGCAACCTGATGACGCAGGACGAGGCTTCTTACCACAGAAACATGGAAAGATTCGACAGGCTTGAATCTCGTTTAAATGAGAGTAATCTCCCGACTACATAGGTCAACAGGCCGTGCGGAGAAGCACTAGCCAGCGTTCAAAGAAACCAGTTCAGAGGAATATCGGGTCCACAGCCAGCGAACTCCTTGGTAAAGGATCACTCTACAATGCAAAGCGTACCCGGACAGCATGCCCCATCAACTACCGTGTTAAAGATAATGGACGACATGAGGTCAAAATTCCATCAAGCTACCAGATCGGCACCTGAGATAGAAAGGATCCTAGCTTAAGCGCAAAACTCGTGATTCACACCGAGATTACGGAGAGTTTTGGTGAATAGAGGGTTACGACTTCAATGCCCCTCTTACGATGGGAATACGGATCCAATGGAGTTCATGAGCACCTTCAACATCATGATGAATAGGATAAACTACACCATGGAATCAAAGACGCAGCCTACTGTCAGCACTCTGCTGAGAATTTGACCGGTAATGCCTGGTATGGTTCACCAAGTTGCTAACCGGGTCAATCGAAAGTTTTAATCAACTCGCCGAGTTATTTATGAAGCAATATGCATTATTCGTCAACCAGGATACCTCAACCGCCGAATTAAGATCCTTAAGGCAAATTTTTGACGAGTCCTTGAAGTCACCTCGGACGCTTCAAGAAGATCCTGACAAAACCTAAAGTTAGTGATGACATGGCCATTGAAGCTCTTCGAACTAGAATAGTCACCGACGAGGCACTTAAACAGGACCTTTTTGTGAACAGGCCCAATACGATATCGGATGTTCTTTGCAGAGAAGTGAGACATGCAGACTACATAGAAGAGAAGCAAATCCTCTCACAAAATCAAGATGTGCAGCGCAACCTTGCAACAAAAGAGCCGAGAGAAGGACACTATAAGCCAAGACAGCATAGCAGAGTAAAAGCAAACCCAGCAACAACTTTTCAAGTTGGGGAAAATAGCAGCCCCCATGGTAGGTCATTCAACAACACCTATAACCGGAACGAATACTGCGAGTTCCACATGAAAGCAGGTCACTCGACCTCAAAGTGCAAACAATTGCAGGAATTCCTTACCGTGAAATTTAGAAAGGAAGATTGGAAGTTTCCAAAGAAGAAGCTCAAAAGTTCAAAGCACAAAAGTAGAAAGAAGCTGAGTAGCGAGAAGCCGCCTTCAAGACAACAAACTCAAAGAACGATACTTTGGAAGCGACTAAGCAACAAAGACCAATCGGGGACAACGATGAGTCTGGTGCTCTGCGAGTTATTAATGGCGTAATCATGGATGGATTATAGTTCTGTGATGACACCATCCGTTTGATCAAGATATACGAACACATAATTGTTGCTTCAGTCAACCTGGAACCCCAAGGGGAGTGTATGCACGTAGTAGACTCAGCAATAACATTCACCGCCGAAGATATTAAGGGAGTTAGTTTCCCGAAAAATGACCCCATAGTCATCAAATACCGAGTTGCCAATTCTGATGTCTCACAAAATCTCATTGATACTGGGAGTTCAGTAGATCTGATATTCGAAGAAACTTTGTATAAAATGGCATTTCCTGATGTGCAACTCAAGCCTGTGGACAGAACTTTCACTACGTTTGATGGAAGCACAATCAACACAATCGGAACAGGGAAGTTAGCAGTCCGAGTTACCGGAAGCACGAGGTGGATCAAGCTCTCGTTGTAGAAAAACTACCGATCTACAATATGATCCTGGGAACACATGGATACACACGATGAAAGCTATTCCATCAAGCTATCATCAATGTGTCAAAATTCCAACGCATGAAAGAGTCTACACACTTAAAGGAGATTAGAAGATGTCTAGAACTTGCTTCATTGTCGAGCTGAAATTACGAAACAAGTCGTGTATGATCACGGAAACAGTAGGAAACAAAGCATTGTATGAACCACCTGCTCCCAAGAGGCCAGACCAGGCAACTGTAGAAGTCATCAATATTGATTTTACAGACTCGCCAAAATGCGTCAGCATCGGAGTCAACTTGAGCAAATCGATCAAAGACAAGTTGATCCAGCTACTAGAGAAGAATGTGACAACATTCACATGGACAGAAAGTGACATGCCTGAAATCAATCCGGCAATCGCAAGTCATAGGCTAAATGTTGATTCGATGTGCAAGCCAATCAAGCAAAAAAGAAGGAAGCTCGGGCCAAAGAGAACGAAGGCCGTAATCAACGAGGTCAAAAAGCTAATTGAAATCGGATCCATCACCAAAGTTCAATATCTCTAATGGATAGCCAATCCGGTATTCATTTCAAAAAAGAATGGAAAATGGCGAATCTATGTGGACATTACCGATCTGAACAAAGCTTGTCCTAAGGAAAGTTTCCCGTTACTGAATGTTGACCGAATCATTGAGGCAACCGTAGGGAATGAACTCCTTTTGTTTATGGACGCTTTCTCCTGATACAACCAAATTTGAATGCATCCAGACGACATGGAGAAAACCTCATTTATCACGGAGCGAGGAACTTATTGCTACAAAGTTATGTCGTTCGGGTTGAAGAATGCAAGAGCAACCTATCAGCAACTAGTAAACAAGATGTTCGCTGATCAACTCAAGCAAACGATGGAAATACATAGACGACATGCGGGTCAAGTCATTAAAAGAAAAAGATCTTGTCGATCACCTAGGTCGTTGCTTCCAAACTCTGAACGAGTATCAGATGAAGCTCAACCCGGCAAAGTGCACCTTTGGGGTTACTTCAGGAGAATTCCTCAAATACATAGTCACTCAAAGATGAATCAATCCTAATCCAAAACAAGTGACAGAAATCCAAGAGTTGCCTTCTCCAAGAAACAAACGAGAAGTACAAAGGCTGACAGGTTGTATAGCGGCCTTAAAACACTTCATATCGCACTCAACAGACAAGTGTCTCCCATTCTACAATTTATTGCGGGGAAACAAAGAATTCAAGTGGGATGAGACTTGCCAAAAGGCCTTCTCCGAGTTGAAAGAGTACCTTTCAACACCGCCGACCCACGCAAAACCAGAAAACAAAGAACCATTGTATTCTTTTATTACGGTTTCTACCTCAGCGGTAAGTGGTGGACTAGTTTGAGATAACAGAGGAACTCAGTACCCAATCTTTTACATCAGCAAGTCATTGGATATAGCCGAATCCAGAAACCCAACTACGGAGAAACTCGCGCTAACAGTAGTCACTTCGGCAAGGAAACTACAACCACACTTCTAGTCTCACACTGTTATATTGTTAACAAATCATCAACTACGGACAATATGTCATAGTCTAAACCAGTTAGGGCAATTGACTAAATGGGTGATTGAGTTGAGCGAGTACAACATTGAGTTCAAAGGAAAAACCAGTGCAAAATTGCAAGTACTAGCTCATTTATTGATTGAGTTATCCCATGATTTAGAACCTCTAGAGTCGGCCAAAGCTCAAACATGGAAGATATATATATATGGATCTTCATCACAGCAGAGCTCGAGAGTCGGTATCTGACTAGAGAGCTTGACAGGAGAAATCTTGGAATAGTCATTCCGGCTTGCATGCCTGGCTTCCAACAACGAACAAAATACGAGGCAATAATCGCAGGGATAAAGCTAGCCAAGGAATTCAGAGCAACCGACATTGATTGCTATTGCAACTCTTAACTCGTTGTTAACAGGATTAACAAGGGTTATGACACAAAAAATGATCGAATAGAAGCTTATCTCAAAGTCGTTAAGGATCTAATTAAGGATATAGGATTCAAAATCAATAAAATCTCAAGATCCAAGAACACCTCTGCCGACTCTCTAGCAGCTCATGCATCCATAACAGACCCCATTCAGAGATGAATAATACCAGTAGAAAGTATAGATCGTCCAAGGATAAGCTTACCGAAAGGAGATCTCGAAATCATCTCGGCCATAGACGATGCTCAAGAAGAATCAGATTCTAAGAGGGTAGACACCAAAAAAATTGGCAAACCAAAGGTGGATTAGCGAGACGAGATCCTTGCATACATCCTAGACGATGAAACGCTGGGGGATAGATGGGCAGCTTGCCGTCTAAAAGCCAAGTGTGCTTCCTACGCCCAAGTCGGCGAAAAGCTGTACCGAAGTAGTTTGAACGAAATGTTACTCACTTGTGTTCACGGTAGTGAAGTCGACGAGATCATCAAAAAGACATATAATGGAGCGAGTGGAAAACATAACAGCAGAAGAACACTGGTTTAGGAGATCAAAACACTCGGCTACTATTGGCCGACTATGGCAAAGGGTTGTGCTCAATATACCGCTAAGTGTGACAAATATAAGAGACACGGACACATCATTCACGCTCTAACCAAGGAGTTCACCTTAGCAATCATGCCTTATCTATTTATGCGATGGGCGATGGATATAACCAAACCATATCAATCATCACGGCAAAAGAGATTCATGCTTGTCATGACATACTATTTCTCGTAGTGGGTCAAAGCAAATGCTTACTCCCAAATCAAGGAAAAAGACGTGATCAAATTCATGTGGAAAAATATCATATGCCAACATGGTTTACCTTACAAGATCGTGACATATAACGGTTCACAATTCATCTCGGCAAAATTCACAAATTTTTGCGCCAGATGGAATATCTATGTGAGCAAATCAACACCATGAAATCCACAAGGAAACAGACAAGATGAGGCCACAAATAAACAGATTCTCGATGGCCTAAAGAAACAATTCTTTAAGAAGAAGGGAAGTTGGGCTTCCGAGTTGGAAGGCGTGTTGTGGTCACATCGAACAACACCTAGACGCTCAACCAAACAAACTCCATTCTCCCTTTCTCACGGAATAGAAGCAATGGCTCCAGCTGAGATAGCTATACCAAATCTATGTCGAGAACATCATCCTAAAAACCAAGACACTAACAACGATGCTATGGAAAATAACATTGAAGACTTGAAAGAAGGCCGTAACAAAGCAGATCTTCGAGTACAAAACTATCAACAACAAGCCGCAAGGTACTACAACAAGAAAGTATACAGACGACTCTTTGCAGTAATAGATTTCGTACTCCAAAACAAGTTTAGAACACGGCCGAACTCAACGCCAGGAAAATCAGCGCAAACTAGAAAGGTCCATACATTATCTACGAAGTCGCAAAACTAGGCTTTTACAAGATCGCCACTATGGATAGGGCACCGCTTCCTCAAAGTTGGAACTCCATCAACTTGAAGCAATACTACTTCTAAAAGCTCTCCAAATCGGAAAATTAGATGTGTTACTTGACGCATCTCTATTTACTTAACTATGTCCCGAGAACTACGTCTTGGCTTGATCCTTTTGGGGTACGTAGGTAGCCTTCGGGTCCAGCTAGAACTATATAAAATTTTTATAAGTCCCCTAGTCGGCACTTAAAAAAAATGTGTTACACCCAATAGTCACTGAAGTTGCAAGTCAAAGTTGCAAATCGAGAAAAATTCTCTCAAAATCAAACGCAAATCTATCTTTAATCCGAGTCTTAGAATCTTGCCAAGCTCAATCTCGAAAAACTTGCCTCAAACTTTTCCGAGTCTAATCTTGGGAAATCCCCGATAAAGGCATAACCCTTATCTCTAAGCGAAGTCTTAAAATCTCACCGAGCTCAATCTCGAAAAACTTGTCCAAATCTCAAACTTCACCGAGTCTAATCTCAGGAATCTCTGATTAAGGCCTAGTCCTTACCCTTACAGCTGAGCTCTGAAACTCGCCGAGTACAACCTCAAAAAACTTAAATGAAAATCTAATTCTCACTCCTAATTCAAATCTAAAAATAGTACTTAACTGTTACGAGGCTAACTCTTGATCACGCTAATTAGAATCTAATTCTCACGAAAAGATAAAGCATAGCTTTCTATAAATTTACCAAGATTAAATTCTCACAAACAATGGAACATAGTTCCGTACAGATTCACAAGATCGATTCTCGTCAAAAGACAAGACATAGCTTTGTACATATTTATCGAGATTAAATTCTCACAAATGACAAAACATAGTTTCATACAAAATTATGAGATCAGTTCTCGTAAAAAAAAAGCGTTACTTTGTACAGAATTACGAGATAGAAGTCTCAACAAAAGACAGAACATGATTACTGTGTAGATAATCAGTAATTCCTTACACAAAGTTTTACGAATGCAGTTTCCGAGTCCAAACTTCTTAGAACTTAAACTGAGTCTTAAAATCTCAGATTTAAAAGCCACCTAATGAAAATTTCTCTTCTTAAGCTAAACCGAGATCAAAATCTCTAATGCGGGAAGAAACTTGACTAAACGCGCAAAGACAAGAAAATGATTTCGGGAACTGGAAATCGAAAAATAACAAGTCAATCGTTTGACTAAATTTTTGTTACACAACTCATAATCGAATACCAAACTTCATAGCAACTAATGATGTTTCATTTATACAGGAAAATTATTTACAAAGGAAAGTACCGGTTACAAAAAATATGTACAAACTTCAAAAAAGCCAAACGGCGGTGACAAAGAAAAGACTACGACAAAGCCCGAATAATCACGGTGCCTCTAGAAGTCTACTTTAACCAGTGTTAGAAGCTTCTCCCACCTCGAAAATGGGGATGACCAAGTCTCCTGGAAGAAGCGGCGTCAATCTCTCCCTATTGACGAGTTCCTTAAACGTGTCCCTTTTTGCTGCCATCAAGTCGGCGACCTCAGAAGGGATGTTGACTCCCCGCATAGACAGACATTAGAGAATGTTTATCGACCTATTGAGCATATGAAAAATGAGCGTCAAGGTTCCTATCCAAATTTTTTAACCGAGCAGCAATTCGGGGGAACCGATCAGACAGCTGATCTTTAAGAAACTTGAAAGCCCTCGAATTTTCAACTGTCAAGGCCTGGCGGAGTCAAGAATCAAAGTCCCTCCTTATAGAGTAAAATTCGGTTTGCAACCACAGAACCTCGTCACCAGCCTTCTTAGCAGACCTGAAGGTGGCACCCCTATCAGAGTTGGCACATTCAAGCGACTCCAGCATAGCCGCATTGTGTTCCACCAACTTGAGGATGTTTTCGCGCTCTAGGTTCAACTTTTCCTTGACACAAACGATCTCTTCCTCGGCAGCAAAAAGCTGAGACCAAAGTTCCACCACCTCAAGATAATCCCCAGCAACTCGGGTGGATGAGTTCCTCCGAGAACCACTTTCCGGGTTAGCAACAAACTTTTCCCGTTCCAATATAATGTTGTTCAGGCAAGCAATAAACTGCAAAGACATTGGAAAAGCAACAGTTAGAAACCATAAGCAAGTTAATAACATAAACGACAGACAGAAGATCAATATGAACACAGAACAACAAATAGGAAGCCTCTTCGTACAACTCACGGTCCTTCATCTGGTCCGGGGAGGGGAGGCGCTCCAGCGAGGTCATAATCTAGCTCATTAAGCTAGCGCACCCAGACCAAAAGTCCAAAATTAAACAAGGACTAGTGTGATTATGGATAAAGCGGAAGTCGGGGGTACCCCTACCCCTTCTATGAGAAAGACCCGCAGAAACACTCCGACCACCTCCTCTGGGAGAACCAATCCTTAATGGCGTATCAGCTCTCGCTTTTTTTATGGGTTCCGAATCTCTGTAACCGGATTTAGAAGGGACCTCTACAATGTCCCAAGGTGGAGCGACCTAGAAACCCTAGAAGGCCCTCCAGAAGGCCAAATCTTTAAACCCTCAAGCGCGGAGTTCACACCAGCTTCAACATTTGGAAGTTTAAAATCGTCAAGATCCATCTTTTAAAAGAAGAAGAAAAGGAATTAAAGAAAAAATTAGAAGAACTTTAAAAAAAATTAATTTCGGAAGAAAGAAAAAAGCAAAGTCAGAAGTCACTAAGACGCATTGCGAAGAAGAAAAGTGAATAGTAAAAGAAGAAGAAGCTCAATATTCATAAAGAAACACCGGAAGCCGAAACAACGCCAAGCGGTAATTACGACTGAGTGGGGGGGGGGGGAAATAAAAGGGANAAGTGATGCCATGTTGTAATAGTGATGACTCACTTAAACCTGAGGAAACTGCTCGACTAGCCCACTCACAAGCTGATACGTAGACCAAAGAATTTGGAAGTTGAAAAACCTGCCAAAATTTTCTGAGTCTGGAGGGGGGGATAATTATTGGAGGTAGATCCGAGATCTTATCTCGGTCAACTGAATACAACAGGTCAAATACAAAATAACAACCTGGTTGCAAGAACTCAGCCTTGAACTCGGATAATATATTCGACTTAGCAAAAGTCTCGTCTCGGAAGGTTCTTTGAACCTGAAGAGAAGTCGGATGACATGTCAGCAAAACAAAAAAATGGAAATTGTTTTGTTTCGACATGGAAAGTTTCCACAAATCTAGCACAAATTTTAACAGATTCAGTCTTATCAAAATAATTGTAATTCTCCTTTATTTTCTACACATGTAACCACCTCTATGAACTATAAATAGAGACACAATCATTTGAAAAAGGTCTCCGATTTTTAACAGTCTCGAATCTAATAAGAACACCAAGTCGACAATCATCTTTTCTCGATTCTAGTTAATTACTCTTGCTCCAATCCAACTCACAAGTGTCGTTGCCCATTTTCTTCCACTCTTTTAATCAGGAACCTTGATTCTAAGTATTACTTTTTCTAGAACCGGTTCCAACATATATGCACTCACATGTAATTTTCATAAAATCGGTACTCAAAATCTATATTCAAATTGATCTGAAATAGAAACTAACCACGAACTAAAATCCACAAAATATACAATTAGATCGTAAATCTATGTGTACTGTTAATTTGAACCCAAACTAGGTGGTGAGTTTGATTCTCACTATATTAGTTGGAGCAATTTAGTTATAGATTAGATTTTATTGATTTAATTATTGTTGACAAAAAAAATATGTATCTAATTTATATATGCATAATTATAAAACTATTTTATTTCGCAAAAACTGCAATATATTCAATATTTACCCCTCTAAATTTCAAATCATATTAATATAACCTATAAATGACTGAATTTCACTTATTAGTGATAGTGTCCACTTATATGACCTATAAATTAGAGACATAATTTTAAATTATAAATTGTAATCAATATCAACTTTTTTATTTTTATAAACACACAACCTTGTAACTATACAACACCCATATATGTATATATCTATGAATGAAATATTTTTAAAATTTTTAAAAGTTAATTTTTTTAAAAAAAATATGGACTTAATTTTGTATATACATATATTTTGTTAATTTTTCTTCCTCGAGTTACTAGAGATAATTCTTTGTTATTAATTTAGCGAATGAGATTATTCGAAATATAGTATCAATTATATAAGTGTGCATAATCTAATTGGTTTGTAAATGATATAGTCACATTGTTCGAGTAGGATTTCACACAAAGATTCCAAATCCGATTTGGAATAATCATGATATGTCCAAATTTTACCCTTTTTTAGGATCATATTTCGACTCATTTCCATCCATATACATAACATTTCCATAACGTTAAGGTCATTTAGGTTCATATTCTATATTTTGCACTTGCAATTGCATTTGGAATGATTTTAGGTACTTTGGAGACTTTTTAGAGTGTTTTGGGCACAAATAGATACATGGAGCTACCTGGACGCTGTTGGAGTGCAAGAATGGACTAGAGAAAGCTGCGAAGACCGAGATCCTTCTCACCTCGCACCTAAGCCTCGAAGTAAGAACCGCGAGTATTGAGTGGAGTATGACCTGGTGGACGCAAGCTCTCACCTTTCCGAAGAACACTCGCTCCTCAAAGTTCCGCCTCGCAACCTGACCTGCGAGTCTTAGCACTGCCGAAAAAAGGAGCACGCCTCCAACCCACTACTCGAAGTTGCACTTGTGAGTGCTTAGTTTTAGCCTATTTTGTTGACTCTCTTAAGTCGGTGTTGACCACGTAAAGTTATCTTGTAGTGGGCTATAAATACATTTATAGCCCACAGAAACCAAGGATTATCATCACTCACTTTATTTTACAATTCTAGCAAAGTTTAAGTTTCCCTTTTCTCTATTTTCCTTAATTTTTACCATTTTCATGATAGATCTGTTTTAGATCATTAAGGCACTTTAAATTTTGTTATTATAATTTTGTTTAATCTTTCGATCTCTGTATTTTATTTCCATCTTCGAGTTTATGTTTTTAACATGAAATTTGAGTAGATCCATTAGACTTCTTGAAGATGGGGTAGATTAGTTCAAATAAAAAGTTTTCCAAGCTTGCTTAAGGTTATTTATGCATAGATCTCTTCGAGTTAGGTTATTCTTAATGCGTATTTCTTTCTGATCAACTAAAATATGATCATACCCATTTCCGCCTACTAAGTGTTTTTTGAAATATTTGACTAAAGCTTTCTTGAAATAATAGTTCATAGCTCAAGAGATTGTTGTTAGGACTCTTATTAGACTATTTTAAGCCCGAGCATAATGCCTCCTAGATTGCTAATCGTTGATGAGAATCGAATTTGATTGTTTTGTGGGTTGAGTTTCATTTCATGAGAATGAGTGAGATTTTTGATTCCTTGTCTATAGATCATCCCTATTAGGTTTTGAAGCAAGCTCTAGATCCTTTGGTGAAGTTCTGGTCATTGACGTCACTCCTTGAGAACCCCTTTTTAGGTTATTATTACTTCCCTTTTTCACACTGAGTTTATTGCTTAAACTCTGTTTTACTTTACATTATTTTAGCTTGTTCTGTTTTGCTTTTTAGTTTCATTTGATGATTGTGACATAATCTGGATTTACATTTGGCCTGGATTAGGACGATCTTTCATTTTTTTAGTGCTAGTAATCTCACCTTCGGTTCAAGACCTTTTATGTTGCATTTATTGTCCAAGCATATTAGGATTTGATAATATTGGGGTAAAAAATTTTGTTATCAAATTGGAACTGTTGCCATTTGGGTGATTGCTTTGCTTCACTCAGATACTTGGATCTCTTGAGACCACGTTCCGTTGCTACTAACTTGTTTTTGTGTTTTTGGTGAAGTTACAGGACTACTCATAGGTTGCACTCGCGGGAATAGCCGCGAGGCCAACATTCAGTCTAGTCTTCTCCAGGACGTGCCAAACCAGCTTGACTCCAGTGACTTGAGCTCTGCTTTTTGAGTTGGGGTTCTGAGGTTCATGCAAATAATATCGAATCTGGACAACATCCATTTGTTTCCACGAAAGCTTTGAGAGCAAAGGGAAAGAATTCAGAAAAATAACACACAAGCTGTCAATATAGACCCTAATACTACTCTAGAGGGATCCATTGATGGTACACCACCTCCTCTAGTTGTTGCAACTCAAACAGCAAGAGTTCAAGCTAGACTCCCGAGGTGCACTGGACCTGGTGATGCACCTAATATTCACACTCAAAGGCATTGTATGCCACCAGACATTCCGAATAACAACTTTGAGATTATGAGTGGTCTCATTACTATGGTCCAAGGAAAAAGTCACATCGGTTACCTTCTAAAGATCCATTAGACCATCTAGATGAGTTTGAGAGGTTTTGTAGCCTAACAAGGATCAATAATGTAAGTGAGGATGCACTTAAGCTAAGACAGTTTCCATTCTCACTTGGAGACAAAGCACATTTATGGAAAAGCACCTTCCACCAGGCACAATAACAACTTGGCCTGACTGCAAGAGAGTGTCCCTTGTAAAATTCTTCTAAAACCCAAGGACTGCAAAGTGAAGGAATCATATATCCGGTTTTGTTCAGAAAAATTCCAAGAAATTGGAAAAGGCATGGGATAAATAGAAATCTTACCAATCCTAATGCCACATCACTATTTCACTGAAACCATTATGAGCAACTCCTACAGAGGAGTTCACCCTAAGATTTGGTTGTTATTAGACACAGCAAGTCATGGGAACTTTCTGAACCAGGATGTAGATGATGGGAAATATTTGATAGAGAATTTGACACTTGCGGATGGGCAATATGGTGAAGACTATGACAGGACTGTGCGAGGCACATCAGTTGTGGATCCAAAAACAAGGAAGGATCTGGAGACACTACATGAGATACGGGATCGATTATTGGATGGTTCACACCAAGGAAGTCGGCTTGTTGAAGATAAATAGATTCAAAAAGGAGAGGATGAACAGGTTGAAGAGGTTTGCTTTGTTCGGAATTAGGGTACTAACAAGCCATGGGTTAACTACAAACAAAACCCTAACTTGTCTTATAGGTGTACCAATGTGGCCAATCCACAAAAACACGCTTACCCTCCTAAGCCTAATTAGCAAAGGGCATGGATTCCAAAGGAGCAGTATAAACAAAGCTTTCAGCCAGCACCAACTGCACAATAAGCTCCTACGCCTGCTTAGCCTAAGCAGCCTGAGGTTATGGACCTATTACAGCATATTCTTCAAGGCCAAACAATACAACAAGCTGAAATCATGATAAAATTTGCTGAGGCACACAATCGGATTGATACATCCTGTAATGATTTAAACTGCAAGTTTGAAACTCTCAATCTAAGGCTGAAATATGTAGAGATCCAGCAAGCTTCTTCTTCTGTCAATACAAGTGGCCAGCTACCGAGTAAAGTAGTGCACAATCCTAAGGAGTACACCGCTCAGTTTATCACTCTACAAAGCAGAAAAGTATTACCTACTCATGTTGAGGGTAAAGAACACACTAAGGACAATGGTCCAAGAAGGGGAGGAGAAACAAGCTGAAAAATCACCTCCAAATGAAGGCCTCACGGGTACACCTCGCAGTCCACTTCGAGCAGAGCCTTCACGTATTCCAAAATGTGCTGTTGATAAGGACTTGAGCAAACCTGTGACTCAAAGTTCAGCTAAGCCTAAGGCACCTTTCCCTGGACGCCTGAAAAAGGTTAAACTGAAGTATAATAATCTCTTTGATAAGAACATGAAAGTGACTGAGCTGAAGATACCTGTCTTGAATGTATTTGCTCTTATACCTCAGTACAAGAGATTCTTGAAAGAAGCTATCAAGGAAAAGGATAAGGAAGTGGAAGGTTTATTTATTGAGACCCAAGAGTGCAATACTGTCATAGTGTGTGTATTACCTCATTAGCAAAAGAGGATATTGATTGAGAAGTTGGAAGATCTTGGGACCTTCACTCTGCCCTAGGCATTGGATCATCTAACCTTTAACAAATGCTTGTGTGATTTGGGAGCTTCAATCAGCCTTATGCCACTGCCGGTTGCTCAAGGCTTGGATACAACACCCATAAGCCTTGCAAGCTCTCATTGATCCTTGCTGGTAGATCAACCAGGTTACCTCAAGGACTTTTGGAGGATTTACCAATTAGTATTGGAAATGTCCAAGTACCATCAGACATTGTGGTACTTGAAATGGATGAAGAACCTCACAATCCTCTACTGCTTGGAAGACCATTCTTAGCCTCAGTGGGAGTCATGATCGATGTCAAAAACAGAACCATAGAGCTAAACTTGGGAAAGGACATCAAGATGGTGTTCAATGTGAAGGTTGATTCAAAGAGACCAACCATTGCAGGCCAATATTTTATGATCAAGAGAATTTTGGACAAAGCGGTTGTTAAGACCAATGAGAGGGGACTCTAGTTCCTCTCCCTTCACCATACTGACTGAAAGTATGAAGAGTCAAATTTGAGACTTTAAACAAGCTCACTAGAGAGAAAGTCTCATGAATATCCATTGTATATATTCTAATTAAGACACTATTACTACTTTTGTTTTATTTTGCAAACTATTTTTGTGTGGTTGGATTGTTTGTTTTTCAGGTGCAACAAGCTTACTAGAACCTAAGGAAACGTTCTTGGGAGCAATTAGGGAAGGTTGAACCCAAGCTTACTAGAACCTAAACCAAGAACTAATATGCCTCGCACTTGGACCTCGCAGGCGCAATATCAAGTTCTGAACCTTCTTGGCTAAGAAACAACAGCACTCACAGCTGGACTACTAGTAGGTAGCTCAAGTAGTGTCCAATTTGTACCTTGAAACTCATTGAGTGGCCTACTTGAGTAGCCGAACTAATGTATCCTTATAGTGGTGATGTATGGAGTGAGTGATGTCATTAGGGGACATATCTTGGAATATTATGTCTTGATTCCCTATTGACATCACCCAGTTCACTATAATACACCACCACAATTAGCTAGCCAATTAATCTCATTTTCTTAGGATGACTTATTGCTTAATCTATGGACTTTATTCAGAATGAGTTGAGATTAAGCACTTATTTGTTCATACCAAATCAAATATGGTGCTGTTCTTTTGTCCATTCAGATGCTTCATCTGGATGATGCATTTGGATGATCCGTCTGGATAATGTTCTTTTCCTCATCTGAAAACTGCATATCGATGATGCGTTTGGATGAACTTATGTTTCTTTGTGCATTTGTATAAATCATGGATGTAGTTTATAACAAAATGACTAAAAAGGACATGTTTATGATAAAAATGTAACTAAAGAGGAGAGAGAATAAAAAGAGGAGAGAGAGTAAATAAGAAAGAGCGTAAAAAAATAAGAGAGAGTAAAATGAGGAGAGAGAAAGTAGAATAGAGAGAGAGTAAAAAAGAGGAGAGATAATAAAAAGAGGAGAGAGAGTAAAAAGAGGAGAGAGAAAGTAAAAAAAGGATAGAGAAAGTAAAAAAGAGAGAGAGAGAGAGTAAAAAAGAAGAGAGAGAGTAAAAAGAGGAAAGAGAGTATAAAAAGAGGAGAGAGAGAGTAAAAAGGAGAAGAGAGAGTAAAAAAGAGGAGAGACAGTAAAAAGAGGAAAAGGAAAGTAAAAAAAGGAGAGAGAAAGTAGAAAAGAGGAGAGAGAGTAAAAAAGAGGAGTGAAAGTAAAAAGAGAAGAGAGAGTAAAAAAGAGGAGAGTAAAAAAGAGGAGTGAGAAAATAAAAAAGAGGATAGAGAAAGTAAAAAAGATGAGAGAGAAAGTAAAAAAAAAAGAGAGAGAGTAAAAAAAGGAGAAAGAGTAAAAAGAGGAGAGAGAGTAAAAAAGATGGGAGAGAGAGTAAAAAAGAGGAGAGAGAGTAAAAAGAGGAGAGAGAAAAAAGGAGAGAGAGTAAAAAAGAGAAATTAGAGTAAAAAGAGGAGAGAGAGTAAAAAAGAGGAGAGAGACTAAAAAAGAGGAGAGTGAGAGAGAGAGTAAACAAGAGAAGAGAGAAAATAAAAAAAGGAGAGAGAGTAAAAATGAGAAGAAAAAATATGTATTCCACATAAATGATGAAATAAAAAAGATATAATTTTCAAAAATAATGAAGGGTATTTTGGTCTTTTTAAATTCTCTGCAAATTCATCTCCATTCGGATGCATCATTCAAACTCATATGAAATTTTTCAAAGTTTTGGATGAGTTTGATAAAATCATTCAGATGCTCCATTCGGATGAGGCACATTTAAATGTCTAAAAGAACAACGATTCTCATCGTCATCCAGATGGATCATCTGGATGGACAAAAGAACAAGGCCTATATATGTTTGATATTCTCTTGTCTTTAAATATTTGTTTAAACAAGAGAATGATCTATATCAAGGAGTTAGGCCACTCACTGAACAATATAAGAAAATGGATTGGTTAATGAGAATGGGCAGAATAGTTGTACTGTTGGGCCGGCGTGTGTATTGTTGTCTCCCGACATCGCTGCGGTGGCTGTTCTCCTTATTTCCTTCTACATAAGAGATCTTTCAATGTCTTCTCCACAGAAGGTGTCAATGTTTGAGTATGATTTAGCATAAAAGTTCTAAATCCAACTTGGAGTATTAAGAGGAGCAAGGATTCTGTTCTCAAAGGATGAAAGGAGAAAAGCTAAGAGAGTAATAAATGTCTAATTGCTTTGTATTGCTTGTCTGTTTATTTTGAAACTTTGTCTCTTTGTAGAGACTTTTTCCTCTATTTATACAGCATAGAGGACGTTACAACCAAATTGAAAGTTGGAAATATTACATTTCTATTAATATTTGAGTTTATCTAGAAAATTCTTGCAAGATTTTTAAAACTATTCCGAATCGGAATGGAAATATTTCCATTTCCCTTTTTGATGACGTGTCAACCAAGTGTTTTTTATTCTGAGATACGTTGAGTTGTCAAGTATGATTTATCCCGAGCTGGTGTTGAATAGAGGAGACCGTTCCTTTGCTAATTTTCCGAATTCATGACATATTCTCGATTACCGTTTGTGGACTGAAATAGAATTTCGGATACACCTCCAACACATATGCTTATACAGCTAGCCAGATTAATGTTGATAAGCTAACTTCTCACACAAAGGAAAAATAAAACCAAAAATCATCGAACGTAGCACGAGTCCAAATTCTCTAATCTTTACTCAATGGTTGTATCTAGCCAAATTAAAATTTCTCAAATTAAACAGAACCAAGTGATGACTTTTTTTTTTCATGTTACTGATAGAAAGTATTATTGTAGATAAGAGATGTATGATTTCTTCTTCATTTCTGTAACTACACTTATGGTCTTTTTGTGCTTTTGAGTAGTTAGCATCCTTGTTTTAGTTTCAAGTATATAATAGACTTTTATATGTCTATTTCTGGGCTACTACTACCAAAGGAGTAGAGAAAGCACATGAGATTAAAGTTTTAGACTGGAGAATAAAAAACTTGATTTAATGTATCCCAACGTGCAATACTACATGAGAATAATTGTCAAATGTATAAATTATTATGATTTTTGAAGATGATTTAAAAAAGAGAATGAGTTGCATATATATACATTAGGATCTTCTGGTATCTACCGTCACCTTTCTATAATCATAGGGATCTAAATCAAAGTGACTTTACTTTGCTTGATTTATTCATCTGTTATCGGTAAGTGAGGGAGAATTGACAGTTCGGGTGAAAGAAATAATTGTCAGAGCATTGTCCTAAACTATAGTAGTTTGATCAAGAAAATGTTTTGTCCTATTGGTTTCACTTTTCAAACTTTGTTAAAGGAATGAGTTGCTGCATTTTACTAAATTAAATGAGCACTACTGGACTTTAATGAAATTTCTTTGGTAGTACACTTCATCATGAGCGCTTCTGGACTTTAATAAATTAGTTGCTGCATTTTATAATTTTTTAAAAATTATACTTCAAAGCATAAATAACAAAATTAGTTATGATTGTTATGTTACCTTGTTAAAGTTCTCTTTTTTGTCACTAATTATTATTATAGAAACCAAAGTAGTATAAAGTTGTAGAATGCAGAGATAAAATACTTATGCCGGGCGGAAAAAATTTATATTCCCAAAAACTAAGCCCACAAGAAGGAGACAATAATATAACCTGAGAAAAAGATTAGACTAAGACACAATATGAAACATACTCTAATAACAACTACCCGGGAATGGAAATAGAGACCACCAGAGACTAACCAACGTCCCATCTAACGATAAAACTTTCTATAAAGAATATGAGTACCTCCAACTAAAGAAGAAGCTGTTAATCAGAATGTCAAACTGCGCGAAACCACGAAAAAACCTATTTGGAAGAGAGACCAAAGACAAACTAATGGCTGAAAGGAATGATGTAACATGACAACCTAACTCCAGAAATAGTGAAGCCCAAGTACAATCGACCAGATTCACACCTCAATAGAGACCATAAACAAACCAAATCTCAATCAGGTCTTTGAAGTATGAACAAGAAAGAAAACCAATCCGCTACATGGGAAACCAATCCCTGAGGAGTACATCCACCGATCTAACCCGAAGAGGAAATACTAGACCAAAACTAGAGAGTAGCAAAGAAAAACCCAATCCGCATAGTCCTAACCTAAAACTAACCAGATCTGGAATCATAAACCAACATGATATCTAGACAAACTAAGATCTAGCCATTATTAAAGAATAAAGGGTAAAAGGGACCAAGCAAAATCGAGAGCACATTCATGGAGGAACAAAGACCAACGAAACCACGATATCCATCCGAGACTTCCATCGCCAAAAACCTCAGAACACAACCACAACCACCAGCGAAGCTTCAACCTGGCCGTCACAATTCATGAAGATCTCTGGTGAATGTTTGATAAGGCTTCTCCAAACCAGATCTGATAACGATAACCCTCCCCTCTCACCGTGGCTAGATTAAACTAAAAACAACCAACAGAGGAGGAGTAGATGAGTCGGTGTCAGAGCTGAGAGAGCCTCCGGCCTCCGGCCACCGGTAACCCACTTCCAAGACGAAGAGCTATGGCAGAGAGACCTAGCTTGTTGAAGTTCATGACTATATTATTTATAAGCTCTAGTTTCACACTGTAATGAATATTCTAACCCTTCCAAAATTATAAGATTATATAAGTGTCTAAATGGACAAAGTGAAATAAATAGCACTGTAAAGATTAAAGAATTTTAAACCAGTTTTTTTTTGACATTGCAATGAATTTTATCATACAAAATATGTGAATTGATTACAAAATATTCCTAATAATTTTAAATGCAAATCTATAAAGTCAAACTTTATAATCACAAAAGAACCATTTTAATGGTTTGACCAAATTCTATTTAAATTTGTTTGCAGAGTGTTGAAATTTTTTCAGAATACGGCATGACAAATTCGAAAATATCATGAGAGAAATAGTATGAGTATTTGCTATTGTTTTTATTGTAAATTAATATATGTCATGGGATGAATCCAGCCAAATGACGATGCCTTCATTATCTGGTACGTTTCTTTCTATTTAGGCATCACAATTTTGTTTTTTTTTTTATCAATATTGAGTCACAACTGGCTGACCCATTAGTCAAATTTCTGCATAATGCAAGTGACGACCTCAATTTCTAGATGTGTAAGTACATCTGCCTTTAGTGGATTTACCGCCTATTATTAGGCTAAAAGACATTTTCTCATGTTTTCTAACATGTCAATATCCGCTGAAAATTTTAAATGGAACTTCTAAAGATTTTAGACAGATGGCTATTCGGTTTAAAATCGGTCAAAAATCCCTGGAAATAGAACTGAAGTTGTGCGTTTAATTGATTGTCTAGTCCCAAATTAATTAGGGTTGACGTGATTATATGAATGTAGTCAATTTGCCTAACTTGATTTGATGATTTAGCCTGTAACGTTGAATATTTCTTTAAAAAAATTTGCTACAATATATATAAAAAATTAGACTCGAAAATTCACAACCAATTTGTTTGGAGTTCTCCGTTGCATGTATAGACAGTTGGAGGTAAGCCTCATCCAAGACGTCTGTCCCGTATGGCGGAAGACGATCCAACATGGCTTCGCTATAACCTTGACATTCGACGGATATGTCGAATAATCATCTCGATGCTAGGACCACCAAGGCCCAAGACGCGTAAAAATGGTCATTCTGCTTGCCCTGCCTACAATGCATTTAATGTGTATGCAGAGTCGCTCACCTAACTAGTAGCTAAATGTATCCGTTCAGTAAGCATTAAATGCTAAGGGAGAGTAGCCTAATAACTCAGTAGCTCAGCGAGCACGCCCCGAGCAATGATGCCCTAAGTCTAGGGCCCACTGGCTATAACCATAAGTCATCATTAGTGACTCGACAAATCAGCTGGACCACTTCGGGAACTTAGGCTATAAAAGAAAGCCAAAGGCATGCCAAACATGCATCTAGTCTTCATTCTCTCTCTAGAACTCTTGAGCTTTGTAATCATACTTGTCATCTAAAACCGAGAATCCAAATTCATTCTTGTTGTCTCTACACTGTTTTGATCAATAAACATTGTGTTAATCTCACCACAAACAGTTTGCGCCATCCGTGGGGACAAGGATTACTCTCAACACAATGGAAAGCATGATCAACCGAGCTTTTCAAATGGAAACGATGAACCAGACTAAACATCCAACGCTCTTTTAAAGAGTTCGTTGATTACTCCACAACAACCAGGAGTTGCACTTTGCACAACGTCGTCTATCGTCCCAGTGACGAATCTCCAAATCTAAGATACCCAAGAAAGACCGCCGGCAGACTACACACTCCTCATCCAAACGCGATGACAAACAGCCCAAGTCCTCTCAAGCTCATTCTTGAGCGCATGGAGTCGATGAACAAGGAAACCTCTGCGCGTCTCGACACGCTAGCCATCACACAGGTTATTTACCAAGAGCTAGTAGCCGAATTTTAAGTTGAATAGATGCTGGCTAGACTAAACTAAACCATTTTAGCAGACTCGCCTGCCTCGCAAGTCACACCACTGACCGCTCTTGCAGCAAGAAACCAGAATCCCACCATGCACATCCAATCACAAGAAGAAGGAAGGGTTAAAGCCCTGGAGCAAGTCCTAGGTGACTGGACATTGAAGCTGCATCAAGCGACTAGCTCAGCCCCAAAACTAGACATCATCCATGCCCAGACTCAAAATACTCCATTCACGTGTTGTCTCTCAAACACGCCAGTCAACACACACGCAAAGATCAGAAGTCCGACGGACAAAGGATGGATTAACTCGAGGTACTTCCTCACTTCCTTCACCATAGTTATGGGAAGGACAAGATTTACTTCAGAAGAGCGGGACACCGGATTGTCCCAATCATTTGTCGAGCTCTTAGACAGCAACTCGCTAGGATGGTTCACCAAGCTTAAATAATGCTCGCTTGATAACTTTTATCAGCTTACCAAGGCATTTCTAAAACACTACTTGACATAGATCAGGAATAACAACTTCATTGTCAACTTGCAAGCCGTCCAGCAAGGACCAGACGAGCTGCTGCGAGCATTCTTTGTCAAATTATGAGACGTGGCCATAAGTGTGTCCATCACCGACGAGAACACAACTGAGCTCCTTAGGACCACAATCTGGCACTAGGACAATTTCATCAATAGGGATCTAAAAATGCGTAAGCCAACTTCATTGGAAGATGTGATGCACTGAGTACTCATATGCGGAGGCCAAGGAAGAAAAGGCAACAAGCATAGATCGGTATGCTCTGTTAACAGGTAAGGCAGTACACAAGACCCCTCCCAATATAGTCGTGGAAGCATACGTCGAATCACAAAAACATATGAACAAAGAGTACAGGAAGAAGTAGATAGCTTTCATGGTCACAAAGAAAGCGGAACCAGCGACGAACCCTTTGACACGAAGACCTAAACGGTGGAATAATAAATGGCACCACCGTATGAGCCAGTCCAAAGAGTCGGTCTACAGCGAATCTCACCAAAGCACCATGGACTCAATGGCAAGATGCCGTAACCTGAAAGCCTTCCTTCTCGAAATTTTTTCACAAGGGGTTGTACTTGTATCGAAAAAAGCTGTAGCGGCAGCAACAACATTGTTTCATCCTCAAAACCCACCAGCAACTGCGATAGCAGAAGCTGCACCCATAACCCAAAACGCACAAGATGTCCAGTGTGAAGGAGTAGCACAAGCGCTCTCAGGATCACCTATGAGACCACATGCTGGGGGAAGCAGCAAACTCCCATTAGCGTAAGGAAGAGTAGAGATGATCATGAGAGGGTTGATGACGTGCAACGACTTCATAAGGCACATCAGGAATAATAAATAAACGGCTAAGGCTATGGACTATTCACTAGTAGAAACAATTCTTGTCGAGCAATGCCTCAGGATCACGGATGGAAAGGGTTTAGGGTTGACATTTTCTTCTCCGAAGAAGACGCAGATGGTCTCGACCAGCCCCATAACGACCCTCTTGTAGCCAACATGCGAATAGCCGATTACGAAGTCGCTTGCATCCTGATCGACACTAGAAGTTCAGTTGACCTGATATTCAAGGAAGCCTTGGATAAGATAAATCTCAAAGACTTCAGGGTAAAATCAGCTCGACACCCACTAATTGCCTTCAACGGGAAAAATCTAAACACGATTGGGACGATTAAGATTCTCATATACCTTGTTGGATAACGCGTTTAGTGCGACTCCATGTCGTGGATGCTCCGATCATATACAACGTGATACTCGAAACTCCATGGGTCCACATGATGAAGGCAGTGCCGTCAACATACTATCAATGCGTCAAGTTTTCTACCTAGGCCAGAATCCATACCCTAATGGGAAGCCACAAGATGTTGCGGTCATGCTTTATCACATGGCACAAGCTGCGCACCGCATCAGCTCAAACATATGTAATCTCAATGCCAAAGACGACGACATAGCTAATGATTCTAAATACACCAACAAAATAGTCGATTAAAGATATAACCATCGAATCTGTCAATCCAGAACAATGTGTTGGAATACGTGCCAAGTTTGATCACACAATTTGCACTGAACTCATAGAGTGTAACATCCTAAACTCGCAAATTCAAGTTTAACATATTTTTAGTAAAGCCTTGGGCGGACCTTACACTTAACGATTTCAAGTTCCAAATTTCACTAAGTCAAAATTCGAATTTTAATGAGAAGTAACAAGCCCAAACATTCATAATTAAAAACGGTTCCATTTTTTTTATTCAATTCAAATTGGTGTTCAAACGTAAACTCAACTTAGACGGTAACTTAACGAAATCCCAAAACAGTTCCAGCATCAAGTTCAATTGAAAAAGCATACATAAAAACATAAATTCTCTCCTAAATCCATCTCCTCTTCCCTCCGCCTTGTCCTCGCACATACTCGCCACTTTACCGAGCATTGGCTTGCTCATTACCTACAATCACAAGGATTGCATAAGTAAACGAATTTNTGTCCCAGAAGGCTATAACCAGTACAAGCATTCAATAACAAATCAAATAAACCAACGAACAATCACGATCTAGGGTTAACACATCGATTAACATAACTATTTGGGTTACTTCTGAATCAACTATGTAACCATTCCTTTTAATTCATATATCTTATCAAACACGAACCCTAGGTTCTAAATTCACAAACACGAGCCCTCGGCTCTATTCACCCACGAACCCTCGGCTCTAATCACACACGAGCCCTCGGCTCTAATCACACACGAGCCCGTGGATTTTTTCACACACAAGCCCTTGGATCTAATCACACACGAGCCCTCGGCTCTAATCACACACGAGCCCTCGGCTCTAATCACACACGAGCCTTTGGCTCTAATCACACACGAGCTCTCGGCTCTAATCACACACGAGCCCTTGGCTCTAATCACACACAAGCCCTCGTCTCTAATCACACACGAGCCCTTGGCTCTAATCACGAACGAGCCCTCGGTTCACGAGCCCTTAGCTCTAAACACACACGAGCCCTCGGCTCTAAACACACACGAGCCCTCGGC
>OVBA01003887.1:0-25800 GCA_900406435.1 Lepidium aucheri
GTTAGTTTTTGTATTTGATTTGAAATTTTAGGTTATATTTGCCATTACCCCTTTGGAAAAATAGGTTATGTCAAAAAATTTCCTTCAGTTTTTTAAAATTATAATTATACTTTTAGTTTATTTTTAAAAAAAAATATTTCCTGCTAATTTTTCCGAAAAAAAATTTCCTGCCAAATTTTTCCGCAAACTTTTTTCTTCAAAAAAGAATTTCTACCAAGAAACATTTTGCCGAATAAAATTTTGGCGGGAAATTTTTTTGGCGGGAAAATAACTCGAATATATTTTCTTCTTTCTCTGCAAGATTTTATTGTATTAGTTTAGAATTCTCTCGATTCCAATGACTTCCAACTTTACCATCGTCGATAATAATTTTATGAATAAGTTTTAATTTTTTTAATTGTCTCTATTTTGAACTAATTGATTTGAGGTATTTTACTTGGCTTTAAACAAAAATAAAATTATATTTTAATATTATTCGATTAGTTTTAATAAGGTAAAATAAATAAAAGATACTTAAATGGGTATAAATGGGTTTAAATGGATACAAAATATTTAAATGAGTTTAAATGGATAAAGTTACATGGGTATAAAACTAAACGGGGTTAAATAGGTTTGGGGTTAAATGGGTTAGATTTTAAATAGGGTGTGTATAAATGGGATTGATTTACCCATATTAACATATTTCTAGTTAATATTAATGGGTACTTTAATATAATTGTTATAGTAGAAGGTGAGAGTTATTATGAATGTGGTTGTTCAAGAAAATAATAAAAAGAAAAAAAAAGTCTCAGCTTGACTAAGATCTGACTGATGTAAAAGCCGCAACAGAACTTGGTCACAATTACACAATTGCCACTAAGTCATAAGCAAGTGTTTACATTTGTTCAACTTGCACAGAAAACCCACATTTGCACCGTTTTGTTTTAAAAGAGGTTTCCTCATCAATGGTTTCTTGGTCATCAACAAATTCATGTTCATGGCTTTCAGATTCACTACGAGACTTTCTTACTCGTGACAATCCTCCTCTATTAGCCTCTCTCTGCTTTTCAGGTGATTTCACATTCTCCAGCTTACCGACGTCAGTCTTTGGATTCACTTCCAAACTCTTTGTTGTAACATCGCTAAAGTTACTAGCGTAACGATTTTTCAACCTTTCACGAATTAAGATAGACGAAAGAAGCTGATACCATCTTGAAGCTGCTTGTGCTTCATTTCTTCTTCTCTCCTCTTCTTCCCTCTTTTCTTGTTCTTCTGCATATGCCTAACATAAACCAGAAAACCGAGATAAAACCAATGGATCAACATTCAGATATAGAATCTTGTGTTTCAGATTGTAAAATATGGAGATTTGTACCTCTAGGATTGTGTCTTTGAACTCGGTACAGACCACAATACCTTCAAAAAGAGGAGTAGCACGTCCACTTCTGTACTCGAAACCAACCATGGCTGGTGCAAAATCTATCCCGAGTCTCTTAGCCACCAAAAATATTCGAGGAAGCCTTAAGTGGACTGTTCCTGGTGGGAGACATTTCTCAGACCAAACATCAACTTGACCACGCTCGTTCTGAAAACCTCAAACACAAACAGAAAAAGTAATTTTATGCTACTCATGTCGACAACGTTTATTATGTTAGGACTCATATAACAGTGCTTTGTTTCGACCTTGGGCACAATTCCATTAACAGCGTGCGGGAGACACAATGGTTCCATTTGCCACTTCCCATATAGTTCCATGCAATTAGAACCACCTTCGCTGTCCTTGGCGCCATCTCCAAAATCTTTCAACTTTTTGAACTTCTGGTTACGCGTAAGTATCTAATAATGGACTTCAAGAGTTGATCATCAAACCGGAAAAAAAAAAAAAAAAAAANAAGTGGGGCGTGGGGGGGGAATGACTAAAGCTATAATTATAAGGGTAAATAACCTTTAATGGAACTTCACTGGCCTTAAGTTGTAGCCCATCTCGAAGCCATCTTTCTTTTGTTCTAAGAGTCTGCACACAGGTTCGAGGATAGACAGGATGACCAGAGCAAAATCCCAGAACTGGACCTTTGGGGTGAAGTATCTGGTTCTTGTTAAGCCATTTCTCAATAGCATAGAGTTCGTGGCTTTTATAGGCCTGCAAGATTAAATAAAGGAAGTTTTGCCGCTGAAGGTTTAAGTGAAGCGTGAGCTTGAAATTTGTTTGTTGGGTTACAATTACACCCGATTTACCTGCTGGTTAGTGGGAAGAGGTTCAGTTAGTGCCCGTGTAGCTAACTCCATATCTTCAAGAGCACTCCTTATACCAAATGACGAGCTACTTGAGGAAGCTATGTTAGCATCAGGATTTAGGCTAACAGAATTTCTCAGAGCAATGTCTACACCGTGAGTTGCCGCTGACTCTAATTCTCTTAACGGTGCTAAAACCATATCCCACCACAGCAAACTCACCCGTTTGGATGAAATAGTGTGCCACTTTGTACAGTACCTGAATATGAAAAGTGTCAAAGGAAACTAGATGTAAAGACAAGTATCTAGAATTGGAAACTATTTGCAGGCGAAGAATTCTAACATAAAGATGTCGATTGTCCGATATAGCAATAATAATACAGGCAATTGAAAACCTGCGAGTGACATCTTTGGCTCCACCACCAGCGAAGGCCACAACATATCTAAGAAACATTTTGCATGCGGCAGCTGCAGCTTCCACATTTTGCTCTGCATCTATCATTCCATTGACGGCATCCAGATGGACCCATTTCCCATCCATGTTTTCCCCGCTGCAATACACCTCAGCCCAACAAAGAGGAGATTCCACTTTCTTTGAACCGATAGCTGTGGATATTACTTGGTCATAAACTGATGAGCCATCACTTGATTTTTTTATTTCCAGACTTTTCTTTTTCTCCATCACTTTAGAGCTCTGCTGATTGTTTGCAGTTGCAGTCAAAGCCATGGCTAATTGCATCTCGAACTCAAAATCTCCTTTCCTCCTTGCTTTGTCAGATCTGCTGGACAGTCCTACTTCACAAGATGAATTGTCTGTATTCTCTTGTAACTGATCGGGGCCCTGGTGATTCTCATGCCGAGGCTCAGATGTTCCACACAGGTTTTTATCCTCAACACGGAAAGAAGATTTATTTGGGTATGACGAGTTGGCTTGTTGTTTTGGTACCATAAGAGTTGAGTTCCTGAATATCCCATGCTTCATTTTAGCTCTGCTTTGACCTGAAGATTCATCCTTACCGGCCCCTGGTTTTAGGGATGCAACATCAAGAATAGACACAAACCTGCCAAACTCAAATAAGTAAACACGCTTGGCATACTAAGCTGCAAGAGACTGTAATATACAGCACTTCAGAGTGGCACTGTAACTAACTCTCTGAAAAAAAAAAATCTTGAAAACAATAACATCAAATGTCAATTAACGTTATACTGAAAATCAAGCCAAATAGGACTTGGAATCCCCACTGTTCAGCAAACTCAATAATCCTCATTAGTAAAGCGTTTATATGCCACTTTAGACAAGCAGCCATTGATATTACAGAGCAAAAAACATATTACAACCAAGCTCAGAAACCAAGTATAAGTACTATATAGTGAAAACAGTAACAAATATCACATACCTAGTTCTGAGGTTTAATGCTCTAAGCAAAGCAACAGTCAGTGCTGCAAGCTGCAAAAATGATCAAATAAGTTTCCCATCGAATAGCTTTGATCAATATTGGACAACTCTTTTCTAGAAGACAGACTGACATTTAAAGTCAAACAGAGTAATCTTCATACACAAAATAATTTGTCACCCAGTGACGAATGAAACTAAAAGTTTGGTAATTGAGGTTTCAACAATACAACTAAAATCTGATCAGTACTGACTTCTTCAGCTGTGCCTTTACGGGATTCAAGAGCAAATGCCAGGGAAGTACAAAAAGATTTCTCAGAACTGGGAGTACACCTAATAGAAAAGTTTCCATGAACCTACAATTTAAGCCAAGGAAAAGTTGTTTAACTTAATTAAAGTATTAGAAAGAAAAAGATTGCTGTTTAATTTTTCATCAGAAGAAAAAAAAGCTACGGGCCAGTAAATCCATACCCAACGAAGAAGAGGGGCAATATCCTTGACAGTAACTTTCTCCAGATTTGCCACTTTTGACAAGTATGATGGTAGAAGCGAGAGCAAGGAAGCCTGCGCATCAAATTAAAAATTAAGGCAAAACTTATAGGCAAGCTGCAACCTAAGCAAACAATAATAAAAATATAACTTCAAAGCAACAGCTAACACAACTGTAGTAAATGGAAACAATTTTTACTCACCTGAATTAAGGGATCATTACAAACATTGTCAACTATCCTTCCTCTCGCAAGAAGACATAGCAAGTGCACCCTATGGACAAGTTCCGCCCGTTCCTTAAAGACAAAGCAAAACCATTTATTTTTGAAGAATCAATAGAAGAAAACATATTGCATTTCTTGAAGTTTTCTTAAGAACTGTATACTTTGTCTTCTGCTGTTGCACGATAAACATTCTTCTGCGTCTTTGCATCAGGAACATCATCAAATTCTATGGTTACCTCTCTGGTGTTATCAACATTAGCATCAACCATATTATCAAGACTAGGAATTGGACAGTCTTCCCAGTCTGAATCATTCATTTCATCATCATCACAGAATGCAATGTGACCATATTCCCTGTCCTCTAGAACATTGTTTGCTAATCCCTCAAGGGCTTGCTTACCCTTCCCATTTTCGCCTTTATGTCGCTGCAAGGATATTTTAAAAAAAAATTACATTCTGATAGAGCAGAAATTCTAGAAGACAAACTCTCCCCATCAAATATTTACGCATTGGACAAGCAAAATAGTTTTCTAAAGCCTTTGATTATTGCTTAATGAGTACCACGGACTTGTCAATCTTTAAGGAAACCTTGCATACATTCAATAGAATTTCATAACATCTTATGTACCCTAGTAAGTTCAGTAAAATTAGCAAAACAACGATGTTCTTTGCATGAATAGAAAGCAAAACCTTTGCGGAATCTAAGCTCTGTGCAGTATCAACTAGCTTCTTCTTGCCTTGAGAGCCACAAGCACTGCTTTTGTCCAGAACTTTGTTCACTGCTTCTCTCGTGTCTGCTGCAAGTCTACCATTCTTATTTTCACTTCTAGACTTCATCTTAGTCCTTGTCAAAAGAACCCTAAGCATTATATCCAAATTTTCAGGAAAACAAAAGAAAATGGCAACTCGTAGTTCTCTACATTGATGATTGATGAAACTCAACATAATTATATCCAAATTCGATGAAAATTTCTATTGCTATGCTGAGAGTACATCACCTAACACAGAGACAATTTAGAAGAAAAAAGAAAAGGAAAAAAGCGGGTCACCGGAATCACATGTCGTGATTAACGCTATACAACGCAAGAAAATCTGGTTAGCAACTTCAGATACGAGGAATGAGTGTCCTTCTCCTCGAGTTTCTCAAGAGTCAGGAAACAAAGAAGGGAAAACCCGAGAAATCGGAAGTCACAAGATGCTCACCCACGAAGTAATGACACAACACGAATCCGCCAAAAGTATTCGACTGAGCGGAAGATTTTACGAGCCAATTCACTCCCGCGCGGTGAACAGCAACCGTCGTATCGGTAAAACCCTACGACGCTACATATCTCAACGTCGACAAAGATTATTTTTGAAGACGGACCCACCACTTCATTAACCGCCTCGATGTCGCCACGTCACTTCTACCCTCCTTTTTTGTCTTCTTAATCAACTACTACATTTGGACATTAGTAATTTTGCTCTTTTGATATTAAACAACACATGTCAACAATTTAATAGAAACACAGACGAGACAATGGGACATTCAAGCAATCCCTCCGATCACCATTTGATTTGGAAACAATTTATTAATACCCGAAACCGACCAGACTCGATGATTTGGAGCCATACCCCAAATGGTATCAACACTGTTAAGACAGGATACAGATTAGCAACTACACCACTGCTCCAAGAATCCGAACATCAAGCTCCTTTGCACAGTCATCCACAATTAATACTAAGCTCTGGACTTTAAAAATTGCACCAAAACTCCGATATTTTTTATGGAGAATAGGTTCCAAAGCATTACCGGTTGGTGAAGTAATGCGTACACAGAACATCCAAGCCCCATATGAATATATTCGCTGCTGTGATACAATTGAATCCCTGGACCACGCCTTATTCGCATGCCCATTTGCAACTTCAGTTTGGCGACTCGCAAATCTACTACTGATGATCATCCAATCATCTACCGACGTTATAACAAAACTGGAACACATCATCAATTTACATCAGAATATAACTCTACCAACATTGGCACGATATCTTCCATTTTTGGATCTTATGGCGCCTATGGAAATGTAGAAATATTCTGCTCTTTAATCATACTTTCATCGACATAACTAAAACCTATACGCAAGCTCTGGATGATACACGAGAATGGCTTGAAGCATTTTCCTTATCCGATGGATCACATCAGTCTGTACTACAAAACAAAAGGTCATGTCGATGGCGCAAACCTACGAATGAAGAGCTTAAATGTAATTTTGATGCATCACATATACCAGGAGATTCACATTCTGGAATGGGTTGATTATTAAGAGATAGCAATGGGTATGTTATTACAGGAGGTATGAGTAAGTTTGAGGGACGCTGTAGTATTGAAGAGGCTGAATTCACAGCTTTATTATGGTCAATGCAATGTGTGTGGGCGAAGGGGTACACCAATGTGGTTTTTGAAGGTGACAATATAATGGTGATACAACAACTTCAAAAAGGAAATACAAACCTAAAGCTGCAGTAATATACCAATGCAGTTAATGAATGGCGGAATATGTTCACCAAGATATCTTTTCAGCATACATTACGAGAAGGTGGTACTTGTGCGGATGTGCTTTCAAAATTCATAGTATTAGATTCAACAAGAGATGGGTTCTTATTTGATTATTGCCCAGATTTTTTAAGCAATGTTGTAACTTTGGATGCTCAATAATTAATGAAATATAGTTGACGTTAAAAATAAATAAAAAGATATTAAACAACACATGTAAGGTATCAAACCAAACGCAATAAACGACGTTTTACACAATTTCAATATATAAGGACGGAGAAATGAATAGGTTACAGTCTTCTGATCTGATGAGCAAAACTGAAGCATCTTTGGTTGAGCAAAACATGTTTTTATCCTACAAAGATAACTAAAGACATGGGTGACATTTGATCCAGTAAAGATAAAAACCAAAAGACGTGAGCTTTTTCAACCCGTCATTCCCGGGAAGAGCTGCGAAATTTTGTTGAACACATCCATTACCTGCAACAAAATAAAACCTTATATATACCTCTTACACAAGTATGGGGGGAAGAAGTAGCTGATTATTAAGTATTATTACCTCTTTGTCGTTTTGATACTTCATGATGTTCATTGGGTTTTCTGAGCACTGCACCAACAATGTACATTGGTTTTAGTTTTGTATAAAGAAAGAAGTGAGAGTACAAAAATATTAAATCGAATTCTTTGATTCAAGTTAACAAAGACGTACTTCCATTAACGCTGCTTGGACTCTAGGATTCTGAAATGCCATGGCAACATCAGGATTCTCCATGATCTTAGAAATTACTTCTTCTGGCGTAAGTCCAATTTGATCTGAATATACGGTTTTAGTCAATGAGTATCAAACCTATTTGGCATCGAAATGGTAGATATTGATAAATATGTCTTACTGAATTGTTGCTTCACTTCAGGACTATTCAGGTCAAAATTCTTCAAGGTATCTGTCATTCGCTTGTCCCATTCACCACTCCCACTCATATTATTCCTAAATCCATAGAGAATTAAACAAGAGTGTTTACTGATAATATAATTTCGAAATTCTTAAAAGCAATGAAAACAAATAAATTTGTTCGTAATATGGAGCTTACAGCATGTCCTGTAACTGTTGACGGTACTGGGGATTTTTAAGCATCCCTGCGAAATTCCAAGTGAAGACAATAAATATCAAACTCTATGTCAATGAGATCATTCTTTCAATATTGGGTAGGTGAAATATTTTTCCGAAATTTTTAATATAAACTAGTTCAAGGTTTCCATTCAAAGATAGTTACATAACCTTTTATCCAAAATCGAGAAATATGCAAATATGTGAACGGAGGTTATAATATAACAGGTTCAAATATTTACAGACTTACATTTGAAAGTTTCTGGGTTCCTCATCTCCTCAGGCAAGTACCTGCATTATACATGCAATGTTACCAAACACCCACTAAGCAACTACTTTCAAAGATAAACTTAAGGGAATGCATTAAAGTATAATGTGACAGTGATGATGAGTTACGGGTAAACCATCTTCTGAACTGTTGGATCTTCCATCATCTTCTCTAAAGCTTCTACAGACAAACCTGGCCCTCCTTTTCCACCGCCTGAGTAAACAATGGATAGACTAAGGATTCAGTTCTAAAACATAAGAGAGGAAACTATTTATGCAAGGAGATGAGACGAGGAAAAATAATCATATTCATTGAGATATGAAACATATAAGTAGGCTGATATGCTGGTAAACTAAAATAACAGATCAGAGGAAACAATCCTTATGCACTGATTGCCTGAGAGTACTAAGCATTCCTTAGTGCTGCAAGTCTTATACGGTTATACCAATACAGAGCAAAGACTAGTAGATGGACACACAAGTAATGGAGTAGAATATTTCGAAGCCAACTTGTTCCTCTTATTCACCAACATAAATAATGTCTTATTTGTTGGCATAGGCTACAAAATATGATGAGAAGCGATAACCTTAATCATGAATCAAGCACAGTTCTTTGGAAGTGATGATTGATGAAACCTACAATTCATAACTCACCCAAAGATTGAAAAACTTCTGAAGCAGTTGCACCATTTTCTGGACCAGCTCCATTTTGCAAAACCTTCACCCAAAGATTAGATAAGAGAGCACAAAAACGCCTAGTTTAGCAAAATTAGGTCACGTTTCGAATTGCCACTTGGTGTTCTGAGCAAATACAAAAAAATTGGAAACTTACATCCTCAAATAAGCGATTTTCTTTGGGGGCACTAGTTTCAGAGACTTCAGCATAGTTGCTAAATGGGCTTTCTTTTGTGGTTTCCTCTGGTGAAACATCTTCAAAGGCTGCATCCAGAGTTAAATCAAATTCCAAAGTTAGAAAGTCAGAAAGGAAGACCGTCAATTGAAGATACAAACGAGAAGAGTTTGATTTTTGAAACAAAAAAGAATCTACCATAGTTTTTTTCTTCTTTCTCCACTTTGCTTTCCTCTAAAACAACACTCCGTTTATCCACTTCTATATCCTTTGCAGGCATAGGTTGCGGTTTAATTGCAGGAGGTGTATTTACTTTTGTTGCTGTTATGTCAACAGTAGCACCAGAAGACTGGGATTGAGATTGGAATGGTGAGGAAGCAGGATTTGTTTGAGGAGGAAACGGAAACGGAAAAGGTGATCCTGATGGGAATCCAGGATTGTTAAACTGGCCATTTCTCGTATTCATTTGGTTCATCATCGTCTTCATAGCTGTCTGCATTGCATATTTCTGAAACCAAAACCGGAAAAGGTCCAGAGAAGGTAAAAGCCAGATAGAAGAATAATGCTAGAAAACATTGAGAGCTTGAGAAATATATTACAATCACCGTAATGAGATAATTACAGGTGTGAATACCTGATGCATTACTAAAACCATAATGATATAGAGGTTATCTCAAACCTTCCACATGAATTAAGTGACTAACCCAAAAAGATAGACAAATGTTCCATGCTTTTAAATTTAGGATTCAAAAAGTGTGAGCAAACAGTTCACCTTGTTAGGATAACCAATTCAGTGAAAAAAAAAATTATTACAAAAACAGGAACACTATACAGTAGAGATAGCATGATGAATAAAGGTGTAATTCTGCAAAAGATTAAGAAAGCACAAATCCCTTAATAGTAACTGGTACCTTTAAACTTGAAGCTACCTGCAATGCCATCAGGGAAAACGAATCCGTTAGGAATGTTGAAGCAAGGAAGAATATGTCTCTAGGGGGAAAAAAGTTAAGAAAGGAATCCTCAACTCACCAATGAAAATAAAGCTGATAGCCCCACTCCGACACCAATCCAGAAAAGTGGTGATCCTCTACAAGAAAAAACATAATTTAACCATCAAAATCAAACAATATAAAAACTTAGCACATTTTCCAAATGAATTATAATAGTTGTAGACTACATGGTTGAAGAAGATGGTGGTGGCACAGCTGAACTTGGGGACGCAACAGAAGAAGTTGTCTTTTGATTACGACTTGAGGAAAAAATACTTGCGAAAGCTTTGCTTTTATGTTTCACAACCACTGCAAGATGAACAATAATCAAAGTAAATAACATTAACAATCAATGGCTTTCTAAAGACTTCGAATTGCAAGTTCACAAAAAGTGGACCTTTTTAAGAGATAAGGCATATCATAAGCTTTTGTTTTACCAGTCGAAAAGAGCTTACAATTTGACTTTCAATTATACGGAGAACGCAAGGAACTCGAAAAGGGCTTATAATTTCCATGACAGATAATCGAGTGGAAGTAGCAAACTAACCGATATCTCTAGCGTTCTCCGGACACGATGAGGGAGATTGAGATTGCGTGGAGGCAGAGATTTTGGAGTACCGTAGGACAATTCTGGGAGTCCGACGAGAAAACCCTACTGGGATTTTAAGCGAAGAAGTGAAATTATATCCGATTACAAGCTTCGGCGAAGAAGCTGAACAAGAAACTAGGGTCAGATTCTCCATTTTGTAGTTGTTTCTTTGGAATAGAAGAAACAAGAGAAGAGTCTCCTGCAACAGCGAATTCTAGTTGAAGTAGAAGGAAAAAGATATGATGAGGAAGAAGGAAGCAGAAGAGACTCCGGTCTAAAACGCCACTGTATCCTTCAAGCACGATGTTTGAGTTACAATTTGGTCGTCAATTCACTGCAACTAGATGTACTGGAACCTTTTCGAGATTAACACGTGGCAAGAGTTAAACCGTTGATATCCATAAATATGAATTATTTTATTTTTTTGTCGGAGAAAGGGGAGAAATGCCTCCCCAAAAGCTTATTCATAAATTAAAGATCATAACAAAGTCAATCGTGGACTACAAGAACCCAAATTATCTGCAGAAAAAGTAGATTGTATCTCAAGAGAAACTGATGAAAAAGAATGAAAACCTAAAGGAAAAGAAATCGCATAGTTAGCTAAACTATTCGCTAGATAGTTTGCTTCTCTATACACATGAACGATACGGACTGACCAGTACTTCGCGAGAAAGTCATAGCATAAGTGTACTAGGAAAGATAAAGGATGAGAGTCACCTATCCCTTTCTTAAGAAAACCCACCACTAATTCTGAATCAATCTCCACCACAACTTGTGTAACTTTCAGCTTCCATGCAAGGTATAAGCCATAATACACACCCCATAATTCTGCCAAAGGCGCAGAACAAACACCAATGTTAAGTGCGAAACCCTGAATCCATCGACCCTCTAAATCCCAAAGGACTCCCCTGGCTGATGCCAAACCAGGATTACCACGAGAAGCACCATCTGTATTGACCTTAATCCAGCCCAGATCAGGGGGATTCCACTTAATCATCTTCTCCACTCTAGTGACGTGAGTCTTCATCCCCGAAACTGCATGAAAAGCTTCATAATACTCTCGACATATGTCACGGATGAATTGTGTGTGGTCTCGACACTTTATTTGTGTATTAAAACAGAGTCCCAATTATTCACAACCGAAGAATGTAGTGATGAACTCGGGATATCGCAAGTAGCAAACTTGAGTTAAGGTTGATTGAAAATCCAAACATCAGTCCAAAAATTGACATTACAACTTGAACTTACAATCCATCTTATATTTGGAATTATCACACGAGAGACGCCTTGATTAATACTTCTCCAAACCGCAGAGCCTAAAACTTGTGAAACACTTGGAGAAGAGAGACCATTAGAGTTGAACTTATACTTGCTATGTAGTATCTCCGCCCATAAACCCACATCATCATGAATTAAACGCAGCCCAATTTTGAAATTAAAGCCAAATTCATTTCAAATGATTTTCGAATACCAATACTACCTCTATCCCTCGGACGACAAATGAGGTCCCATGCAAGTACATGTTTTTACGGGAACCATCAAAACTGCCCCACACCAAAGATCTAGTTATGCGATCAAGTTGGTTAAGTGTCGATTTGGGAAGAACAATAATACTCATGGCATGGACAGGGATGGAGGAGATCACTAACTTTGCCAAAGTAATTCTTCCGGCGAGACTAAGAAACTTACTTTTCCAGCCAGCAAGTCTTGAAGAGACCCTTTTGATGATATCGCTAAAGGTATCTTTGTTTACTTGCTTATGTAAAACCGGAACACCTAAGTATTTACCAAGATCATTTATGACATGTATTCCGCACTCAGCACTTATCTCTCTTGCTAAATCACGACCCACATTGGCTGAAAAGAAGAGTTTAGATTTATCCACACCTACTTTCTGTCCCGAGGTTGAACAAAACCTGACAAGAACCCCACAAGTGATTCGTATTTGAGCTACGAAGGCTTCGACAAAGAGTATAATATCATCCACAAAACAAATGTGAGAGTCTTGGACCTCCACGAGATAAACAAATAGGCTTCCACTTATGATCAGCAATCGCAAACTCAATAAGATGACATAGTCGTTCTATACAAAGAACAAACAAATAAGGAGAAAGAGGATCACCTTGACGGAGACCTCTTGAGATAGGGAAGCTCTCGGTTTTCTCCCCATTACAAAGCAAAGTTATCGAAGGATCCATAACACATTTCATAATCCAAGAAACCCACTTATTTGCAAGACCCGCAGCTCGTAAAGTATCCTCCAGGAAATCCCATCTAATTCGATGATAGACTTTCTCAAGATCCAAAATAAGAAGCATCCACCCTTTTTGGCCATTTTTTGCTCTCATAGAGTGGACAACCTCTTGCATCACTACAATGTTATCGATGCTTAGTTTTCCGGGCAAAAAACTTGTTTGTGTCGGACCAACAATACTCAACATTATCGGTTTCAAACATAAGACCATGGCTTTGGTGATAGTTTTGAATAAAATGTTGCACAAGCTAATTGGTCGAAATTGTTTGATATTCTTAGGCGTCGAGACCTTTGGTAGTAACACAATCAGCCCATCATTTGCTCCTCATGGAAGAATCCCTAAACTGAAGAAGTCAAGTGCATAACGTATCACCGAGGGACCTACTAAATCCCAACATTGTTGAAAAACACTGCCTGATAGCCATCAATACCAAGAGCCTTGAGACCATTCATACTCCTAATTGAATTCTCAATTTCTGCTGGCGTAAACTCACGAGCTAAAGCTCTAATATCCACATCAGAAAGTTGCGGGAAACCCATCGTTTGTAAGTTCTCTACACTGGTTTCAGAATCAGCAAGAGAGTATAGTTGTTTAATAAATTTAATCGCATGAGTCTCCAAAAGATGCGGATCTGACAGCCAAACACCACCCTCATCTTGTAATAAATCAATACGGTTGCAACGTACAAACTATGGTCAAAGTTTGAAAAGTATTTCGTGTTACGATCACCTTTAGTGATCCACTTTTCCTGTGATTTTTGGTGCCAAAAATCTTCTTCATGTTCAAGAATTATATCTAACTCTTTTAGCAAGACCGATTCTCGTAAGAGTAGTGAGTCTGTGGGATAAGAGGCAATTTGATCTTGCACCAATTTAACCTCCTCGAAAATTCGTTCCTTCTGATGATGAATATTCCCAAATACTTCTTTATTCCACTTTCTTAGAGAGACTTCCAGTCTACGTAAAGCAACACTTATAGAGATAGAAGAATTCCAAGAGGAGTTTGACAGCTCTTTAAAGCTAGGGTGAGTTAACCATGCTGCTTCAAATCTGAATGGACGATGGTGAGGGTTCCGATACACCTCTGGGCAGAGTTAGAATAAGAGCGGAACATGATCAGAGGACAAGAAGGGAAGATATGTCACCAAAGCATCCGGCCATTTTAGTCTAGCATGAGCGGAACAAAGGATCCGATCAAGTCTCTTTGTGATCAGAAGATTGGATTTGCGACTTCTCCTCCAAGTGAAACTGTTACCACGGAAACCCATGTCAATGAGGGAAAAATTACCAATCCGTTCCCCAAAGACTAACAAGTCCGATGAGAGCCTTCCATTTCCACCAGTGCGCTCATCTAGATGAATTATTGTATTAAATTCTCCACCAACTATAACCAGTTCAGATAGCGGTGTGATCACCGTAGCCAGAGCATCCCAAAGACTACTACAACGTGAAGGAGAAGGAGCCGCATAAACGGACACTATATGTAAAATCTCGGAATCTTTTTCCACCCAAAGATGAATGTATTGATCCGATGAGCTTATGAATATAACATTCCCAAAATCTGATCTCCAAAGAATCAAGATACCGCCACTATGACCCATGGCATCAACTTTGAAAGTACTATCAAAACCCAAATTGCGGCATATAGATAAAGCTTTTTCTCCTTTTGCGTGAGTCTCAAACAAAGAAAGAAAATCCACCTTATTCTTTTTCAACAAGTAACGGATTGAGCGACGAAAAGAGGGTTTGTTGACCCCCTGACAGTTCCAAAAAAGACAATTCATCATAAAAGATAAAATATAGATCGTGAGAACTACGAGAGGGTTCTGTTATGCAAGGGGTGATCGAAGATCACCGGACTTCATATCCTTAGGTTGTATCCACCTACTACAACTTCTGAAGACAAAGGCGTACTCGAGAGAGGAGAAACACTTTGCATAGGATCAGAGTTTGTAGCTGAGATTAACTGAGAAGTAACCGCGGAAGTAGATGCGTTCAACAATGGTGTTTCACAAACCACGGCTTGACTATCCTTATGAGGCCTTTTACCAGCCTGAGAAAAATTCAATTCATTCGAGACTGGACCGAACACAAGACCTTTTGCAGGTTTTGGGACCTTATATCTTTGTTTAGTTATAGCTGATCGAGAAACTAGTCTCTGAAGTGAGCTAATAGCACTTGTCTTAATCCCATGCTTCTCATTAGATTCATTCTTGCCAAAAGAAAGCGGTCTTTCTACACTCACGGACTCATGAGACACAGTAATAGTAGGATTCTGAGTTGATTGTTTAGTTACTTTGGGCATATTCCTTCCTAGTGAAGACGTCGAAAGTGTAGCTGCAGCAGGATCAGTGTTCTCTTTCTCAAGATTGGTAAAACGATTGGACATATTTACATTCTGAAAAGCCTTCTCAATCGTAGTATCACGGTTTGTATTAGAAAACTGAAGTACCAAGTTATTCCGTCCAATGTTAGTTGGTTTAGAAGCTTTATGAGACCCCCTTCTAACCTCTATAAAGTTGTCATCTGTAGAAGGAGAAATTGAGGGAGACGTGACAGCTGCAGTAATAGGCGGTAGGTTAACATTTGAAGCATTAGTACCCAAATCAACACTCTCAGCATTAGAAGCTTTTGGGAGCTGATTACACTGACCAACAGAATGTTCGTAAATCCCACATCTCGAGCATATGTTAATCAGACCTTCATAAAAGACAAAAAAACATTTGCCATTAATCTTCACTGTTTCTTTGAGAGGCTTATGAAGATTCACTTCCACACAAACTCTTGAAAATCTCCCTCTCTCAAAATTCAATGTGTTTATATCCACTTTGATCGGAATACCTAATCCTTGAGCAATTTTTTCCAAGACTGTTTTATGATAAAGGTAGACTGGAATGTTTGATAAACGCACCCAAACCAGAGTAGTAACAATGTCGTTGTGTAAGGGATTGAAATCTGCATACCAAGACTTCACTAACAAGTAATTCCCAAAAACCTTACACGGTCCTTCAGTCAAAGCCGCCATATATTCCTCCACCACCTTAAAACGAACTAGGAAGAATTGTCTCAGCAAATCAATCACATACATCGCCCCATTCGGTTTCCATAGTTCTTGTAATTTACGTGACATAGTCGTAATCGAGAAACCCTTGCCAAATACCTTCACAGTCAAGCAATTTTTCCACAGACCCTTGAGAGCAGCCACCACTTCTTCATCAACGGTGATACACGGCTCTCCATCTTCACCATCAGCAAATTCAAGTGAAACCCTAGATTCAACAAATTTTTTTTGGAAACTTCTTCTTCCGAGTTCAGCCTCCCTCCCGCGTCTTGGCCTTTAACCTTCATCGCCCATGATAATGTTTGACCAGGAGGATCCCCTGGAGGATCCTTTATCAATCAGATCTTGCATCATAGCATCTTCGTGAATAGCCTCCGAAACCCTAGTTATCGTTGTTGCTGTCGCCATTAATTATAATCAGAAGGTGTTAAAAACTCCTTCGAGCAAAAAAAATGAAGGATAGGGTACAGCCGCATGAATATGTGTCTTTGGTCAAAACGAAGGTTTCTTTGATTGGTATTGATAAATATTTGAATTTAGCTAGTGGTGGAAGTAGGGTTTTGATGACGGAGGAAGTAGATATGGCCTTGAACAAATGTGTTGCAGACAAAACCATAATTGACCTAGGTGAACGAAAAAGACCACTCATCTCATATCCAACATGGTCCGCAATTGTGCATGCAAGCGGAATCAATATTCGCCCACAAGTATATAGAATAATGTTTGTTCGAATATGTCTTATGGTGGAACTAGAGATATGATGATAGATGGTGGAGCGAGTAGTGTCTTGTCTAGTATACCCTTGTCTTGGGCTCAAAAGGTATCAAATGGTGCTTTGGTTCCAGTGATTTAGGTCAAGAGAATTCGTGAAGGTTGGGTTACAGGTAGATTTTTTGCACGGGAAGGATAGAGATGCAGTGGTTAAAGCACTGAATGCGATTTGGGATAATTGTATGTATGTGAAGGTTCTAGGATGAAATGTGGACATCATGGTTATGACAAGGAAGTTGCATGAAATTTAGAAGCCGATGGGTGGGATGAAAATTACTGATGTTCCTCGTAACTTCTATTTAGTTATTCGGATCGGAGACAGAATATATGGATGTGTTAACAGAAGGTTCTTGGAAGGTGTTTGGAAGTTGTCTGCACACACAAGATTGGTCTCCAAGTTTTGACTTGATGCGTAGTAATATTAACAGAACGCCAGTTTGGATTAGAATTGACCGCTTACCTCTAAGCTTCTACCATGACGAGGTTTGTTAGGAATTGCAAGTGGGATTGGCTCCCCTATCAAAGTGGATACTAATACTTTTAACTATGATAGAGCCACTTTGCGAGAGTATGTGTAGATATAAATCTACCAAAGCGTCTTAAGGGGTCTGTGGTCATGAATGATCATCAATTTTTTATCTATCACGAAGGCCTCTCAAGTATCTATACACGTTGTGTGATGTATGGCCATTTGATCCACACTTGTGCGCAAGTACCAAGAGACTGTGGTGGTGGCTGTTGCACCGGTTGTGATGGTAAACCAGGAACTTGGTGATGGTTTCACAGAGGTACGACGTCATGGTAAGGGGGTAATGTACTCGAAAGTGAAATCTTCTTCTGTAAGTGGTCAAGGGCAGAATAAGTGGAGAGTGTTGCAAAAAAGAAGTGTGGTACAATCTCAAAAAATATTACTTTGTCTAATAAATTTGGTGAGCTACTAGTTGACCCATCTACAAATAGTAATATTATTTTAGAGCCAAGTAATCTTGCCAATAAGGAGAACGTATGGCAATCGCAAGCTAGAGTACATAAAGAAGCGAATACTAGTACTATGGATTCTGTCGTGGGTGAGCTGAGAGTTGATCCATCTATGAATAGTACTATTAATTTAGAGCCAAGTAATCTTGCCAAAAAGGAAAACATACGGCTGTTGCAAGCTGGAGTTAAGGAAGGAGTAAATTCTAGAACTTTGGATTGTGTTGTGGGTGTGCATGGAGCTTTTAAGGCTATTCATCTAAGCATGAATGGTAACTCTCAATGTAAGCATTTGAATGGTAATAAGTCGGTGGTGAAATTTATGTCTCGAGGGAAAAAAGTGAATACATTTCCAGCAAGGGGACTCATCTTTGGTAACTCATCTACAGAGCTAGATTTTTCATCATCTAGTAAGAGAATAAGGTTGGACATGGACAATGGTGAATGTCTTGGTAATTCTTTTGTTGGGGTGGAGATAAATAGAGATCAAGATACGCCTATGACTGTCCTGGAAAGTATGGTTTGCTCGGATATAGTTCATGTGGGTGAGAATGTCACTTATGTTAGCTTTCCCAATGATACTGGTGAAGTTAATGAAGTGCATGGTGTTATCTCCAAGACTCATGAATGTCATTGTATGGAAAATGAATCTACTAAAAGATTTCAAGAAAGAAAGAGATTTTGCGGATGAAAAAGATTGAAGAGAGTTTGAGAGAGTTTCAGGAGAAAGAGAGAGAGAGTTGTAGAACCGAGAAAGATTATGAAGAGAGATATTTTATTTTCTCTTGATTTAAAATGTGTAACAATATCACCTATATATACATGTGATCAGTTTTAGGATTTACATACAAGAAATGAATAAAATAATACATACACACTACAGGATCTCGTGACTCTTCTATAAGAGGAAAGATTCGGCTTTCACCAATCCAAATGGTGAAAGTGACAGCACCTAACGGCTGTCTTCTCATTCCTATGCCCACATGTGACTTTGAACACCTCCAAGCGGTCCGATTTGAGTTGATTGTAAAGTGTGTTTGGATACACACATTATTTTGAATTAATTCATGTGTTTGGTTACACACAAACTTATTCTTCCTTTGGTTACGTGTGAGTCTTACTTGTGGCTCAAGTAAAGCTTCCTTGACTCACACTTAACCTATTTATCTCAATATCTACTACCTCGGCTCTTGAGAACCAAGTTCAATCCTCGCTGCTAGATCCTAGCTTGTAGTTCGGTTAAATCCACCGGGATGAGGGGTTGATCCTCTAGGTACTTGACGAGTCACCATGGGGTTTTGGAAAACTCTTTTTCCATTTCTTAATGAATTGCTTAGAAATTTTTAGGGGGCGAATAAACCTAATTTCCGAAGATCTATTTGGTATATGTTGAAGAAATATCCTACAGATTTTCTAGCTATCTTTGAGACTTATGCTGGTGGTTAGAGTGCGAGTCATATCTGTCAAAAGTTGGGGTTTGCGAATTTGTTTAGAGTGGATGCAGCAGGTCAAAAGTAGTTGTATTTGGAACTGTTACGGTGGTGGAGTCATGAGAACAGTTCATTCATGCTTGTATTGTTAATAACATGGAGACTTTTCATGTTATTATTGTTTATGTGGTGCCTTCGGTTTCTCGGCATAGTGGGTTGTGGGATATCCTACGAGATGTTATTCTTGTAGTGTCTGAACCTTTAATTGTAGGCAGTAACTTCAATACTATTGTAAGACTGGATGAAAGAAGTGGTGGGAATGGTCAACTATATATTAGGGAATTCTCTTGAATTTGGTAGTTGGGTTAATTAGTCTTCAATCATTGATATGGGATTCAAAGGTGGTCGTTTTACATGGAGATGAGGCAACTCAATGTCTACTTGTATCGCAAAACAGCTAGATAGAGTTTTGTGTAATGATGCGGCAAGGCTTAAACGGCTAGATGCTTTGGTTACCCATTTGCCTTTCTTACCCTCTCATCACACACCTCTTTATCTTCAGCTATGTCATGATGTGTTAAGGATTCCGCGAAGAAGACCTTTTAGGTTTGAAGCTGTGTGGCTGTCTCATGCTGGCTTTAAAGAATTCATAACGATTTCGTGGGATTATTCAATTTTGACTCAAACTTTGGAGAGTCTCCAAAGGATTCTCAAGAAATGGAATTGGGAGGTTTTTGGTGATATCAAGTGACAAAAAGAGAGGCTTCTGGAAGATCTAAAACTAGTTCAAGACTCTCTTGATGTGACGGTCTCATATATTTTACTAAGTAGAGAAGTCGAGTTTTTGAAACAAATTGATGAGTTGTTGGAACAAGAAGAGATGCTATTGTACCAGAAATCATACGATAAATGGACTTCCTTAGGAGATCGTAATATGATATACTTTCACACCACTACAGTAATCCAACAAAGATAAATCAGATTGAGACGTTGAAACAAGATAAAGGGGGTTGGCTATCGGAGAGTATCGTCCTAGAACAATTAGCTATAAAGTATTGAAAAAGCAGTTTGTTGTATGGAGAAGTTTAAAGCGCCTGGTTGGATGGCTATCAACCGGTTTATTATCATGAGTGGTGGGATGTTGTAGGGTCATTAGTTGCCACGTTTTTGTTGTATGTGTTCAGAATGGATGTGTTGCCATGTAGAGTGAATGATGCGTTGGTAGTTCTAGTCCTGAAGATGGATAAGATGGAGTTCATTACACAATTTTGACCGATCGGGCTATGTAATGTTTTGTGCAAGATCACTACTAAGATGATGGGGCTGCGTTTTAAATTGATCATGCCTAAGATATTGGACCTGCACAATCTAGCTTTATCCTGAGAAGATTAAGTATTAATAGTGTGGTTGTCTTTTAAGAGGTCGTTCATTCTATGTCTCGCAAAAGGGGTCGTAAGGGTTGGATGCTTCTTAAGTTGGATTTGAAAAAGGCATATGATTGCACTCGTTGAGATTTTCTTGAGGATACTATAGTGTTGGGTTTGTTGTCGGTTTCGAGACAATGGATTATGCAGACAGTGTCTAACCCAAAGATGCAACTTCTCTAGAATGGCAAGATAACATAAGCCTTTGAGCTTTCACAAGAGCTGAGACAAGGGGATCTATTGTCACCTACATGTTCATTCTGTGTACGGAGAGGTTGTGCCATTTGATTAAGAATGTAGTGTACTATGGTGACTGGAAACCGATTTCATTGTCTCGTGATGGTCCAGAGCTTTCTCGTATTTGTTTTGCAGACGACTTGATATTGTTTGAAGAAGCTTCGGTGGAACAAAATAGGATTATACGAGGGGTTTTGGATACCTTTTATGCTGTATTGGGTCAGAAAATTAACTTGGAGAGATCGAAAATTTGCTTTTTAAAGAATGTTGCCAATGCTTTGGAGCGAGATGTCACTTTGGAAAGTGGAACTTCTTCTACTCGGGATTTAGGAAATTATCTAGGTATCTTGGTGTTATAAAAACAGATCAATAAAGATACTTTCAAGTCTGTTCTTGAGCATGTCTCATCTAAATTGGCAGGCTAGAGAAGCCACACGTTAAGCATGGCTGGTAGGTTGACGCTTACTAGATCAGTTATATCTTCCATTCCAGTACATACAATGAGTACGATCATGCTTTCACATCGACACTTAATGCTCTTGATCGTGTGTCCCACTCCTTTTTATGGGGAGATACAAACAAGAGCTGACGAATTCACCTTTTTGAATTTGAAACAAGTCTGTAGGAAGAAGACCAATGGTGGTTTGGGTATACGCTCTTCTTCGGATATGAACAAAGCCCTTCTTGGGAAATTAGGATCGAGGCTTTTACATGAGGATCACAACTTATGGACTTTAATCCTGCGGTTTAAATATAAGATATGGTCATCGCTTGATCCTACTTGGTTGCACAGTTTAGGTTGTTCTTTGGAAATTTTCCGAAGTATTCTTACTGGTGTTAAAGAAGTGGTTATCCCATGTCTAAAATGGATTATTGGTGATGGGAAAGATACTCATTTCTGGGATGATGCTTGGCTCTTGGATAGTCTCCTTTGAGAACAGTTATGTCGAATGTGGGACATTGTAGTGAACTGGCCTGAGTATGTGACTTCTGGCAATCTGGTGTAGATTGGATGCATGATTAGCTGGAACCTATGTTACCTGAGAATGTGAGACTCGAAGCATATATAGTTGATGAGGTCACATGAATTGGTGATCATATTTCTAGGTGTTTTACATAAGATGGCAAGTTTACAGTTAGGTTAGCTTATGCATCTATTACTCGTGATATATCAACAAGAAAACATATGAGTTCCTTGTTTTAGCGTGTGTGGCAAGTTAAATTTCCATAACGTATTCGTATATTCCTCCTGTTGGGAGTGCATCAAGTGATCCTCACAAATACTAAGGGAAAAGTGGACATATGTGTGACTCGAGTATGTTCAAGGTGTGGCGAGGAGGAGATGATTTCATTATACACGTATTGAGGGATTGTCCCATGATAGACGGTGTATGCGTAGGCTATACCACCGAGTAAATAGAACACTTTCTTTGCTATGTCATTACTTGAGTGGCTCTTTCATAATCTTGGTGATTGGAGCATATATGCTAATTGTCATTGGTCTATTCGATTTGTTGTGACTATGTGGTGGAGCTGGAAATGGCGGTGTATGAATGTATTTGGCAGCTTGGGCAGATGTAGAGATCAAGTACAATTCATTCATGATAAATCACAAAAGATTCACCGTGTGAATGATGCGGTGGCTTCGACATTGCCAAGAACACAGAGGGTGGAGCGTTTTATTCGATGAGAATTTCCAGATAGAAAATGGTGCAAACTAAACACTAATGGCACATCAAGAGGGAATCATGGCTTAGCATTGGGTGGAGGTGTCTTGAGAGATCGCACAGGTTTATGGATTAGTGGTTTTTCCTTGAATATAGGCATGAAAAGTTCCATTTGTTGAGTTGTGGGGCGTGTATTACAAACTATATTTGGCTTGGGGAAAAAGAATTACACGGGTTAAATTGGAGACAAACTCAGAATTTGTGGTCGATTTTCTCGTGAAAGGGGTTGCTAATACTCATTTGCTTTCATTACTAGTACGTTTGTGTTATGGCTTTCTATCAAAGGACTCGATAGTTCAAATCTTTCATACGTTTAGAGAGGCCAACCGCTTAGCAGGTGGACTAGCTAATCATGTTTTCTATTTGCCATTAGTTTTTCATAATTTTAATGTAATTTCGGAGTTTGTTCATTTGATTATGGAAGAGGATGTAGCTGGTTTGGCTCATGCTCGACACACTAGAGGTATGATGTATTTTTGTTTATTTATGGATAAATTGGGGCATGGCCCCGTTTCTCGACAAAAAAAACTAAATAATCAAAAAACCAAAATTGTTGGTACAATAGTTAGTATAGTAGTAATTAAATAAGTAGGAAAAAAAAAGTTTGTATAATTAATTAGTACGTTTAAGACGAAGAAAATTCACCCGAAGAGGAGGAAATTGGAGGAAAAGAACAGTGAACCTCCTCTGAAAGCTCTTTCAAGACCTTTAGCCTCCCTTACCAAAGTTTTATTCAAGACCGTCGGAGTAGATTTCCATTGTCGTGGATCATTCACAAGCCACATTGCCATCCTCAAAAATGAGTAGCTTAGCCAGAGATTCTCCGACTTAACCCACTTCCATCACCGAGACACTCTATTGTGACCTGAAATCACAGCAGACAAACAAGACCCTAGGGAGGACTGCCGGAAAGTTGGACAAAAGACTTCACGTTACTGGCTTCATCCTTGTTATAACTGGAACTAAAAGGCTCCACCAAGCTCCTCTGATGGAACCACCGGACAGAAGGACAAAATCTTCACAGAGTCGGCTTCATCCACGCTATAATCGGCCCTAGAATGCTCCAACCAAACCAATTTCAAGACCTTGCTTCTTCAAGGCTAGATCTGGAGTTTCAGATGAAAAAAAAACCCAGCCACCCGTAAAAGGCAGGCAAGAGAAAGAAACAATAGAAGAGAAAAGGGTCAAAATCCCTCTCTCGGCCACCGATGAGAGATGCCAGTGATTGGAGAGGTTGATGACGATTAAAACTGTAGATTTAGATGTTAAGAGAAAGATGTCTCTCAAACGCCTTAAAGGGTTTGGTGTTTCCAGACGAGACTCTTAATTTTGGTGGCAGATTCAGTTTAGATTTTGGAGGTCTTGAGGTCCACGGCTTTGGCTTTTTCATCGGTGGTGGTCGTGGCCGTAGAGGATGGCGGCGGCTGCATAGGCTACATATTAATGTTTCCAAGCAGTTGGGATTCTTAGGCCACTTAGTGGGCTTTTGAAATAAAACTTGGCCCACGTGTAATAGGTTGGACTTTCTTTTTTGTTTTTCTCTTTATTTCGCTTTTTTAAAAAGTTTTTGTTTGGTTACTGTGTCTGCAATACTAATGTGTCCCTTTTGTAAATTCTATTTTAATACGAAAGCCATTTAACAAAAGAAAAAAATTAACTAGTACATATAAAGATATTGGAACCAAAAACCAAATTACCAAAATATTGGAACCGGATAAATTTTTTGTCAAAAATCAAATTTCGGTTCAGTTCGGTTTTTCAGTTCTAATTTTTGTCCGAAAGCTAGATAAAACCAACAAACTCTCGAATCTTGTATATAATAAAATGATAACATTTTAGAGAAATAACATTATTACATGTGGAATATTACAATGTCAGTGGAAAATAGTTAATACTAGATTATAATGTTTGTAAGGATATTTTTGTGAAATTATAGCCGATTTTCAATAATTTATTATTAAGATCAGAATTGATTCTTTATTTATGAGGAACAATTGAGTAAAAATGGAACTTAATTAATATATTTATGAGAAACATTTAAATGACTAGTGTATCTAATTAATATATTTGAAAAAGATATATATGTATTGTACGATTATATTTTACATTTATATCTAAAAATTTCAAACATAATTTTTAATATATATTTTTAACAATTTATTCTAATTTTTGGAATCTACTCCTATCCGTTTCAGTTTACTTGTAATTAAAGAATTTTTCATACATGTTCTATATATATATATTATTTTGAATCATATTTATCTATAAAAAATCTTAATCTAATAATTCTTAAAAAATTGTTTCTAACAAAAAGTAATTTTCAATAGTAATTTTATTATATAAAGAAAACATTATATTAAAAATTATTTATGAAAAATGAAAGATATATATATATATATATATATGATATTTTGAATAATATATATTTATAAATAATCATAATCTGATAAGATATATATCTCTTATCATAATCCTAACAGAAGATAATTATCTAAATACTCTCAAATATTTATTTGTATACATAATCCTAAATTGAAAGAAATTTTGTATACATAATCCTAATCTAAAAGAGAATTGTGAATATGAATTGTTATATATACATAAACACATAGATGATTTTTTAATACCTTTCAACTTTTTAAGCTTTGTCCAATTTAATTTATTTGTTTTCGTTTACATCTAGAGCAATCAAGGAAAACAAACAAAAAAGGTAAAAAATTTAAATTTGATGTGTTATTATTTTATTTTACTATTACTAGCTTGAAATCTTATCATATTATAACAAATATGGTTTCAGAAGTTAGTAATAAGTGGATTCTTCCACATGTGGAATTCAATCATCCAAAACAGTGAGATCATATTATACACAGTTGGGTTTCAAAAACTAGTAATCAACGAGATTCTCCTACGTGTCGAATCTTATTATAACCTATTTAATTAAGTGTGATTTCAAAAGTTAATAACTAAAGAGATTTTCACATGTGAGATCTTATTATTTAGTTGGATCTCAAAATTTACAAACATATAAATATTTAAGACATTATACAAGATATATATTAAGCATTATTTAATAAAAACAAACTCATGCATCGCACGGGTTCATATCTACTATATAATAAAAAGAAAACATTTTAAAAGATTACCCGTTGACTCAACTTTATTTACTCATAATTCCATTAGAAATTCTATTTAAATAATATAGTTTGAACTTTTTAGAAAAGTTATTGATGTAATAACCTTAATTGTAATCCTATACATCATATCCTATATA
>OVBA01003888.1:190-25784 GCA_900406435.1 Lepidium aucheri
AATTGACAATAGGTCGACAATTGCTCTTACTAAGAACCCTGTCTTTCATGGTAGGAGTAAACACATACACACAAGATATCATTTCATTAGAGAATGTGTTGAGAATGGCCTAATTGAAGTCGAACATGTACCCAGGAATCAACAAAACTCCGACATTCTTACAAAGGCACTTGGTCGAATCAAGTTCAAAGAGATGAGAGATCTCATTGGAGTAAAGGACACTACAAAAGGCGATTTCAAGCTTAAGGGGGAGAATATAGAATTAAGCTTAAAATCAATAGCTTAGGGAGTAAGCTATCCAATAGATAAGATCAAAGATTAGTTTATGAGTTATCTAAACTTAAGTTTAGGAGTTATCTAAACTTATCCTATTAAGTGTAGGAAATCGAAAATCTTGTCTATAAATAAGGATTTACCAATGTGTGGTAAGATGTGTGAATTGTGATTGAGATTTTGAGTTTTGAGTTATTTTTCTAAGCTAATAAAGAGAGTTATTCTTTAAATAATTCTTTATACAAATTATAATCTTTGATTCTTCATCATCTTCTCCAACGATCACTGGTGCGTCAGAGCTTGTATCTAGCTTTCCGGAGTTGGCATAGAAGACTTGTTGGCAGTTGGAGGCATCGGACCGTCGGATGAATGATGCTTGACAAGGGGAGAGAGAAATGAGAGAACTGACCTCATAATTAATCAGAAAGCAGAAGTCAATATGGAAGCGTGTTGCAAAAGCCAAAATAAAGCACAAAGCTTTGAATGATGTTTACGTTAATCGATGTAAGTGTGAAATCCTAAGTTCCCTTTTCTCTCCCAACCGTTTGTGTTCTAGAGCAGCGTGGGCCAAAAGACAAACTTAATGGGCCTTTTATGCAATTCTACTTGTGAAGACTGGCCAATAAAGCAAACAGAACTTATGCCCATGTATTCATATAACTTGGGACAGATGATCAAGAGAACTATAATAATTAGATCAAGGTGAGTGACCGAAGACAAGATCAAATCATGTGAATATAGTAATCAAATCAACAAAGTTAATACTTGAATTATGTAGTGACGTTTCTTTTGGACTTGTGAAAGCTCCCACAGCAAGTTATTTAATGAAGAGTAAGAAAACAAGACTTATTTGGGAGTTCATTATTCAGCTAGTGAGTAAGTCTACACCACATTGATAGTTGGCTTATGTGGTTAGTCTTTCACCCAAAAAGCCTTTGCCCTCTGTGTTTCTTGGCACTCTATTCTAGATATAGTGCAATAGACAGCTGGGATTTCCTTTGGAGAGAGAGGAGGTTGTATGCTTTGTCGTAAAAAAAAACATTTTAAAAAAAAACTTGTGAAGAACACATCTTGAACACATCATTGTTTGATATTGTAACTTTGTGTTCCTTCATCTTCATGCAAATGAGCGGAACATGAGTATCCTTTAATTTCTCAACTTGGTGTTTTCGCAGATATCACTGGTCTCTGATGAACACAATGTTGTACCAGTAGCATCATTTGACTGCTCAGTGAGCTGACACAGTTGCTCTCCTTAGTTCTTTGACCTCCTGATGTACAATATCACAGCCCTTTGTATGAGTATCACATAAAACTGCATGAAATGCAGCTATTTTCCAAGTGTGCAGAACCAGAGAATGTACCATCGACCAATAATTGCTTAGCTACACAACAAATTTCTTATGCATGTACATGTCCTTACTGTACACACTCGACTATGAAAGTTAGATTTCACATACACCAATGACAGTTCTTAGTGTAATAATACGGTTAAAGTCTAGTAGTTTGGTAAAAATATCAGTTAGTCGAAATTCAGTGTTCATATGATTCAAAATTATTAGTTTCTCCTCAACAAGTTTACGATTAAAATGATGTCTCATCACGATGTGCTTAGTGCGAGAATGAAGAACAAGTTTCTTTGAATTATTTATGGCACTATGATTAACACAAATGAATTAGCAAAGGGTAAGAGGAGATACCATAGTATGCTGCCATCTGTATCATCTACAGAAGTTGTGTACAACAACTACCCAATACGATATACTTCGCTTCTGTAGTATATAAGGACACACTATCTTGTGTTTTACTAAACCACGAGACCAGATTGTTGGCCATGAAGAAGCATTGTCCACTTGTGCGTCTCTAATCATCTAAAGAGCCTATCCAATCAGCTTCGCAGTAACCAAACAAATTGTTGTTTGTGTCCTTGCTATAGTAGATGCCCAGATTTTATGTACCTTTCAAATACTTGATGATGCGCTTTACAGGAAGTTGATAAGACTTGTTTAAATTTGCATGAAAACGAGCACAGACTCCTAGTGCATAAGAGATATGTGGTTTACTTGATGTAAGATATAAAAGAATCTCAATCGTGCTTCCGTAGAGCATTTCATCGACACTTTCTCATGTATCGTCTTTACCCAGTTTCTCGGTAGTTGTCATTACTGCTTTGGATTCTTTACTAGTAGCAAGATCAAATTGTTCAACTAAGCTCTTTGCATATGTGAGATGTGTAAGAAAGATCCTATCATCCGTCTATTTCACTTAAAGTCCAAGAAAGTAGTTCAGTTCTCCACACATGCTCATCTCAAATTCTTACATCATTATGTTGACAAAATATCAACCATGCTTTATTTAGTTTCACGAAACACAATGTCATCCACGTAGATCTGTACAACCATAAAAGCATACTAAGACTCCTGTATGAACAATGTTTTATCTATAGTTCCACGAGAGTAACTGTTGCTAGTCAAGAACATGGCCATATGTTTGTACCAAGCTTTCGGAGCTTCCTTGAGCCCATAAAGAGTGTGAAGTTTATAAACATAATCTGGATGTTCCAGATCTTTGAATCCTCTTGGTTGTTATACACAAACTTCCTTTTGCAACCACCCGTTCATAAAGCACTCTTGACATCCATCTGATACAATTTAAACTTATGTTTACACGACATACCCAACAAGAACCTGATCGACTCAAGTCTTGCAACATGAGTGAAAGTCTCATCAAAATCCATCCCTTCCATTTGTGAGTACCCCTATGAAACTAGACGAGCTTTGTTACGAACCACATTGCCATTCTCGTTTATCTTGTTCTTGAATATCCACTTTGTGCCCATGACATTTGCAAACTTTGGTCGTGGCGTTAGTTTTCACACATTAAGTTTATGATCTCTTCTTGCATTTACTCAATCCAAAATTCATCAAGGAGAGCCTCCTTATGTGTTTTGGGCTCAACAGAGACAAAACACACAAATTACACAACCTCTGCATTTTTCATTTCCTAGTGAGCTGTTTGAAAACTATATGTTTCATCTTCTGACTCTTCCATTGTGTATGTCACCAATTACGTCCGTTTGTAAATGAATTCGATACACTTTCATTCACTCTTGTGGCAGGACGAGTATTTGAGTACCCGAACAATTATCTTAATCTTTAATAGAAGGTGTATCCTGACCATCACATGAAGTTGGATGAACTTCAGTCAGCTGAGTGGAAGCATCATCATACACGATATTTACGGTTTCTTGAACAATCATGGTGCACTGATTGTATATCACGTAAGCAATACTTGTCCCTGAACACCCCATTAACATTCCCATGTGTCTCCATTAGTCGAATTTCCCTAGCTAATCTTTATCATTAAGAATATAACAAACACATCAAAAGACATGAAAATAGCAAACACATGGTGATATTCCTTTCTAGACTTCATGCAGAGTCTTGTTTACACCTTTTCTCAAATATACTCTGTTAATTATGTAACTTCATAGCCTCCGCCCAAAAGTGTTTAGCTACTCCATTCCTATGTAACATTGCTCTGGCCATATCCTGCAGTGTCCTGTTTTTCCCTTCTAGTACACCTTCTCGTTGTGGTGCAAAATATTGATGCAATATACCTTGATTTCCATAGAATTGGTCAAATAAAGCATTCTGGAATTCTCCTCTGTGATCACTCATTTATCCCATTCCTTTCATTCTTCAAAATGGCATCTTTAAGCTATCTAGAGTTTCATTATTTTCTCTCAGAAATCTGATCCAAGTACATCGAGAATAATCATCCACAATGACCAAAATGAATTTTATACCGCTTTTGCTCGCCACTTTAATAGGACCCATCAAGTCCATGTGCATCAGTTCCAACGTTGTGTTTGACTTAACATCTTGAATCGAAAGATGTTGTGCTTTGACTTGCTTTCTCATGCTACATGTTCAAAACTAGTAGTTCTGATTTCCACAGATCTTTGGTAATCCTCGTACAACTTCTTGATTTTCTAACTTAATTATTGTCCGAAAGTTCATGTGACCTAAGCGTTGATGCCATAATTGTGCATCATTTTATTGAACAGCACTCATGCATTGGTTTTTAGGGATCCACATATAGAAATTATCCCTGACCTTATTTGTTCTAAAACAACAGTTTCATGTGAGTTAACCACCTAAGAGCCCACTTTTGTGAAGGTGACATTCAGGTCTACATCACAAAGTTGGTTAATACTTATGAGATTTACCTTTATACCATCAACAAAGATGACATTGCTTAACCTTGGTCAATATTTTCCTTTTGTGTCTCCTTCCCCGTTGATTTCACCTTTTGCTCCTCCATCGAGAGGGTTACTTCTCCTCTAGATATTGGTTCAAATTTGTCAATATTATCTTCTTTCCCAGGTATATGTCTTGAGCATCCACTATGAAAATACCACTGTGTAAGCAGCTTGACAATACAGATCCAAATTTCTAACCCAAATCTTATTTCTCTGTTGATGATCCCTGTAATACTGATGTTGCCTCAGTAACCTTTAGAGATGATTCTGATACTTGTAGCATTGAGACTTGATGTGATTGTATTTTCTGCAGTACAAGCACTCAAGTTGAAGATTCCTATAATTATCATAAGTTGAACTATTGAATCGTCCAAAGTATTGATATCTAACAGGGTCTTGTGGGTTGTGGCGTCAGTTTGTTTTTAATTGAACATATACCTGAGAATTAATGTTTTTTTCTACTACTTTGACAAAAGTGGTCGTAGGAGTTGTATTTGCTACACCTCTATAACCCAAACCCAGTTGGTATAATCTGTCCTGCCAGATTACGTGATCTTGTCAAGGTGTTTTGTGCCTTGTCAAGGTGTTTTGTGCCTTTGGTAAGCATCTTTATGATTTTGAGTTATTCTGAAATACAGTTTTTGAGCTAGATTTTTTCCTTTTTCCGCTTCTAGTTATGTGTCCAACCGTAGAATCCTATCATAAAGGAATATGATTTCTGAAGCCAGCTTCTTGTCTTCTCCTTTACTTCGACAAGATTACTGATTACAATGTGAAATTCGTTTTCTGGGGAAAGACCCAAGTCTTCCTCGGAGTCATAGTCCTGGTTGATTCTACATCATGACCCTTGTTGTGATCAGAACACTGTCCATGTTCAACCTTTTTAACAATGACATGAGTTTCAGCTTCTTCTTCTATTTTAGTCACTCCAAAGTTAGCCATGAAACCATTTAGAACATTTTGATCATTTGTGTCATTGTCACTCTAACTAACAAGATTTGTCTTATCCTTGCGTTTTGAGTTTCCAACACATTTTGACTTTGTGTGGCCATATCCTTGGCACTAAAAACACTTGGAAGTCATCTTCCTTTTTTAGTTGTGGGAAAGTCAGCTTTGAAGTGTCCAAAACCCTGACATTCAATACATTGTTTGTCTGCCTTCTATTGTTCCTTTTCAGAAGGTGTTCTGGAGCTCAGCTGGTTATCTCTCCTCTGATCCCTCTAAAATTTTCTGAGATACTTCTTGAAAATCAGCCCCAATTCATCAATTTTTTACCATGAGTTTTTCTTCAGCTATTAGAGCCATTTCTTTGTCATGGGATGGCATAATACCTTTGTTAATTTTGTATTTCATGCGCTTGCATAATACCAACCACTTCCTCAAATTTTAAGTTGTTAGAATTCAGACTTACCTCAATAGCTGACCTATGCGCCTGAAACTAGGTAGATAGACTTCAAAGAATCTTCTTAACTAGTTTCTTGTCCTGATAGGTCTTTCCAAGAACAAGGGATTCATGATCCAAGAAACTGAGTTTACTGTTGAGGTCCTGAACGATTTCATGTTCTCCCATAGACAGGGATTCAAAACGAGATACCAGAATGTCGATTCTGGTTTTTTACACGCTGCTTGTTCCTTCAAATGTAACTTGCAAAATGTCCCAAGCTTCCTTAGTTGTATTACACTCTTGGACATGTTCGAATTGGTTTAATGGCAGCGAATTGAAAATCACCAACAAAGCCATGAAATTGAATTTAGATTCAGTTTTTTATCAGTTGTCCATCTCTTCCTTGGTTTAGGAACCATCCAGCTTCATCCTTCATGGTTGGTGGATCCCACGCTTCTGCAACAGCTCCCCATGCTTCTACCTCAGTTCTTTTGATAACATGTTTTATTGAACTTTCCAATATTCAGAGTTTCCGGGATCAAGCTTTATAGATTCTCAGACCGCAATAAACTGTTTTGTGTTCTTCATACAAGCATCCGAATCTCACCTAATGAGTTTAGGTGGGAGGCTCTTACACTAATTGAAAAAAATATAGAAAACACAACACACACAATTAAACTCGAATGCACCAGTTTAAATGCTTTTCTTATAGCTTTATTTAAAAGATCTCTTTTCTTACAAATAAACTCTCAAATTTGTTGGTTCTCTTCCCCAACCTAAAGCTACCCTTGCACATTTAAACCATAGAGATTTTTTCTCCAAAAACTTTCTCCTCCAATTTCTCTGAAAGTGTGCCCTTTCAGAAACTATTCTTACCTTTCTATAAAAAAAATTCTAGCCCTATAATCTCCCCGAAATTTTATGGATATAGTAATATCACAAAACAAAAGTTTCCATTTTTCAGGATTGGAAACAAAATCTTCATAGTGATTTGTTCCTCGTCCAAGTCAAGCTGCTTGTGCAACTTATCCACTCGTTCAGCTCAGCTCCAACTAAGCTTCCTGTTTCTATTTTTCCTTCTTTGAGAAATGACTTGATATCCACGCATCTTCGTAATATAGTTCTTTTGAATTTGTATTTTAAAGGCATAAACTACCTCTTACTTTTCGCTGTCTTTGATTTATCAGTTCGACGAGTATAATCTCTCAAACAACATCAAAGGTCCAATTCTAATCGAGCTATCCTATGTCCTTATATGTTCTTTGTCATATGGTTTATTTATTGTTCTATGTGAAAAACTGATAATTAGAAAGATCTTTCCAAACAAGATAACTGATCTTCTCGAGATGTTAGTGTCCATGAAACCTCCACTTTCTTTTTAAAACTTTGGATTTCTTTCTAAAGAAACTTGAATCGAAACCTTATAGCAGGTGCAGTTTCAAGCAAGTGTGGAAATATATCAAGTATTATGATGATCTAAGAATTATTTTTCACTTGCTTTACTAGCATTTTCCATACTTAACATTGTTGTTCTTAAATCATAAAATGTATCTTTATCCTCGGTTTTGGTTGCATACAATAACTTACACATCTATTTTTTAAAGTAGATTTGAAAAATTAGCACCGCAGTTCTATGCATCTTTTACTTAGTTGTATATATATAAGAAGACTATGATACACGATCCAAGGGTGCTTCTAATAGGTTATGTTTGGATGGGGATTCGACAAAGAGAAACCAAAGTTCTTCCTTTGAGAATTGTTTGATGGAGTGTGTTGGCGGAGTGATGAGTGATCTATAAGAAGAATGATGGGCTTCTTGATACACAAATGAGCACTAAGAAACCAAGGGGAATCCTCTCGAGGTTGAGTAGTGTTTGGCAAGCTTGAGTAGCGGCTAGGTCTTCTCGAGTAAGAAGAAAGTTCTCTCTTTATTGATAAGGTAAAAAGTGAGGAACTACACGGCTGCAAAGGGACCTTATAAATGGTCCTATCAGCTAGTCCTAAGGCCACGACTCAACATGAAACAAATAAAACTAATGGGTCGCAGCCTATGAACAAACAAGAAACAAATTAAAATAAATTGCATCTTAAAATGATGCAAGCGGCTTTGCTTCACAAGTTGAAGCCTTGGTCTGACTTCTTATTCCAAATAAACTTAAAAAGACTCTAAAACACTCTAGACTAAGTGGATGGAGCATTTAGGCTTGATGGGCCTGTAAAGACATTAATCAATGAAATAAAACATACCTTATTAGGTTGGATAAGTGGCCGAGCCTTATTGGTTGCGTCCATCTCAAATCTTGTATGTTTTTGGCATTCTTGATCAAGTTCTTGAATGTCTTGCTCATACTCTTGGCATGTATATTGGCCTTGGCTTGAGTCCTTGGTCTTCTCTGCACCACTTCTTGTAAAGACTTCCAAGTGAATCTTGTTGATCTTAGTGCGGTTTGGGGTGTGTACTTCTTCTTCATTGCTCAAAACATCAGCTACAACTTTTTCTAGTTGCTCTCTTAGCTTGCGTACTCTAGCTCGAATCATGGGCTTGTTTGGTTCAGCCGGCTTGATTTCCTCATCATTCCCTCCCTCTTGAAGATGTCCCATCATTGGTGCATCATCATTCTCTACATGAAATGGAGATAGATTAGCAACATTGAAGCATGAGGAAATGTTAAACTCAGCTGGTAACCCTAAGCAGTATGCATTATCATTGATGCGTTCTAGCACTCGGAATGGTCCATCACCGCGTGGGGAGAGCTTGAACTTCCTCTTGTTGGGAAATCTTTCTAATCGCATGTGGACCCAAACCCAATCTTCTAGGTTGAAGGTCACAGCCTTACGCCTTTTGTCTTCTCTTTGTTTGATTGCTTCAGCCTTCCTCTCTAAACTAGCTTGCGGATCAATTTGGCCTTAGCACTTGCGTCCTTGTCTAAGTAATGGCGCGAAGGCAATGGTGTGAAGTCCATGGGTGTTAAAGGATTAAACCCGTACACTACTTCAAATGGTGAAAACTTAATCGAGGAATGATTAGCTCGATTATAAGAAAATTCAACCATAGGTAAACATAGCAACAATTTATTCAAATTTTTATCGACCGTAGCTCTAAGTAAGGTACTAAGAGTATAGTTTACCACTTTAGTTTGGCCGTCGGTTTGAGGGTGAAAAGTGGTGGAGAAAAGCAGTTTTGAACCTAGTTTACGCCATAAAGTTTGCCAAAAAAGTCTCATGAACTTGGCGTCCTGATCAGACACAATGGTCATTGGATCTTCATGTAGACTCACCACTTCCTTGAAGAAAAGATCGGCTATTTGGATGCATCATTGGTTTTGTTACAAGGTATGAAGTGAGCGATCTTGGAGAACCGATCCACCACAACGAAGATTGGGTCCTTGTGCTTGATCTTTGGCAAACCTAAAACAAAATCCATAGAAAGATCCTCCCAAGGAGCGTTAGTCATAGGTAATGGAAGATAAAGACCATGTGGATGACACTTAGCTTTGTCTTTGAAACATGTTGCACATTTGATGCACAGTTGTTCCACATGCCAAAAAAAATGTTCGGTCACCATGGCTAGAGTCTTGTCAACACCAAAGCGACCAATAAGTCCCCCGCCATGAGCATCCCTAAGGATTAGATCTCATATTGATCCTTGCGGTAGACACAAACTTTTCTCTGAGAACAAATACCATTCATGAATATAGTAAGATTCAAAGGCTCATTTGCTACAAGCTTGGTAGATGTTCCCAAAATCTGGATCCGCTTTGTAGTTATTCTTGATAAGCTCAAATCCTAAAACCTTAGTGTCCATAATGGTGATGAGATTGTGCCTTCTAGATAAAGCATCCGCCACTACATTCTCCTTTCCCTTCTTGTACTTGATTACATAAGGGAACGTCTCTACAAAATCTAACCACCTTGCATGCTTCTTCTTTAAGTTTGTTTGTCCCCTCAAATGCTTAAGGGTCTCATGATCGGTGTGAACTACAAATTCCTTTGCAAAAAGATAATGCTGCCACACTTCTAGTGCTCGGACTAAGGCATATAGTTCGTTGTCATAGGTGGGATAATTAAGAGTAGCTCCACTCAGTTTCTCACTAAAGAAGACTATAGGTCTCTTGTCTTGAGTCAAAACTGCACCAATCCCTAACCCGGAGGCATCAAATTCAACTTCAAACATCTTGTCAAAGTTAGGTAAAGCTAACACCGGAGCCTTGGTGAGGCGTGACTTCAACTCAGCAAAAGCTTTCTCTTGTGGCTCTCTCCAAGAAAATGGAACATCCTTCTTGATTGCGGCAGTAAATGGAGCAGCTATTATACTAAAGTCTTTGACAAAGCATCGGTAAAAATTGGCCAAACCGTGAAAACTCCTCACATGACTGATCGTTGTAGGTGGTGGCCATTCTTCCCTTGCTTTGATCTTTTCTTGATCCACAAGAATTTCCTATGAACTTCCAAAAAATCCTAAAAACATAAGCTCATGAGTGCAAAAGGTGCACTTCTTAAGGTTTTCATAGAGGCTTTTGTGTCAAAGAGTCTCTAGTACTTGCTTAAGGTGCATTAGATGATCCGATAAACAAGAGCTATAAATTAAAATATCATCAAAGTATACCAAAACAAACTTACAGATGTAAGCCCTTAGAATTTGGTTCATGAGTCTCATGAAAGTTCTTAGTGCGTTGGTGAGACCAAACGGCTTCACAAGCCACTCATACAATCTTTGCTTTGTTTTGAAAGCGGTTTTCCACTCATCGTCTTCTTTCATGTGGACTTGGTGATACTCAGTCTTGAGATCGATCTTGGAAAAGATAGTAGCTCCATGAAGCTCATCTAACATGTCGTCTAAGCGTGGAATGGGATGGTTGTACTTGATGGTGATGTTGTTTATCGCACGACAATCTACGCACACTCTCAATGTTCTATCTTTCTGGGGCACTAGCAAGACCGGGACTACACATGGACTTAGACTATCCCTAATGTACCCTTTTTCCAAAAGATCTTGGAAATGGCGCTCTAGCTCTTTAGCTTCTTGAGGATTGATACGGTAAGCCGTGCGGTTGGGTAGAGCGGAGCCGGGCACAAAGTCGGTTTGATGTTCTATTCCCGGAATCGGTTGTAGCTGATGGTGCTTCCTCTGGAAACACGTCCTGGAATTGCTCCAAGAGCTCACGGATTCTTGGAGGGAGTAATGCACTTGACATTTCTAAACACACATTCTCTTTGAAGAGCATTAGTAGCACGGGTTGCTTGGCACATAAGGTCTTTTCAATCACGCTTGGAGTCACAAAGAGAGAATGTTTACTTACCTTAGTGGATTGACTCATCTTCATTTGGAGATCATGTACTTTAGCTGGTGTGAGCGATACTAAGCTATACTTACGTTTCTTAGAATGAACGAATATAAGTTGGTGCAGCCGTGGTGAATGGTTTCTTTATCGAATTGCCACCGCCTGCCAAAAAGAATGTGACCGGCTTGCATTGGTGCCACATCACACAACACTTGATCTTGGTACTTCCCGATGCTGTAAGAAACGATTACTTGTTTTAACACCTTGACCTCCACTTGGTCGTTAGGCCACCTTAAACGGTACGGTCTTAGATGTTTTGTTGTGACAAGATCTAATTTCTCAACCATAGACTTGCTAGCCACGTTAGCACAAAAACCACTATCAATTCTATGGCTACATACCTTGTTGTGTATGGTTCATATTGTGTAAAAGATGTTTTCTCTTTGGGCGCTCTCCTCGGGTACGTGTATCGAACTAAGGACGCGGCAAGCTACAAGGAGATCTCCGATATCGGAATAGGCTACAGTTTCAGCTGGCTCCTCCTCGTCAATCTCCATCTTATCTTCATCATGAGGCTTAGTCTCCTCCGATTGTAATAATCATGGTTCTATGGTTTGGGTAATCTCTAACCATATGTCTACGACCTTAACATTTAAAGCGTACAATGTCACAAGTTCTAGAAGTATTTGAAACCTTACTAACCTCAGGACGTTGGTTCTTAGCCGGCTCTTGCTCAGCTTTTTTGAAATGTGATTCTTGTTCAACGGCCTTTCCTTTGACTTGGGCCTTTGTTGTGGGTGTAGTCCAAGTAGTCGCACGACTTGTTGCTATGGTCTTCTTCTTTATGTGTTGCTCGGCTTGCATGGCTAGGTGTAGTAGTTAATGTAGCTTATGTTAAGGCTGCCATTCCACCTTTCAAGTGATTCTATCTTGAAAACCATCAAGAAATTGTGCGATGAGACTCTCCTCCAGTTCCTCCGTCTCTAAACGGTTCTTGATGCTTTCAAACTCCTCAAAGTATTTTTCCACAGACCTATTTCCCTGCACCAACTTACGAAACGTCTTTTGTAAGTCTATATGGAAATAGGTAGGAACATACCTTTTGCGCAAGTTAAACGTCATCTCTTCCCATGTAGTAACTTGGCCATAACAATGGCATCTCCGCTCGGCTATGTCACGGTCCCACCATGAAAGAGCGTTGTCTGTAAGTTGAGCCACAGCAAAGCTCACCCTCTTGTAATCAGCATAGTGGTAGCACTCAAATATGTACTCCATTCTTTTCTCCTAATCGAGATATGCTTCCGGATTAACCTTACCGGCAAAGGTGGGAGCAGTAAGCTTTGGGTCGATGTTGTTGCAAACCGGATTGTCTCGCTCGCGTCCATGATGTTGAAGGTCTCTCCCATGTACAATGCGGTTCCTTGGTGGATCCTCCGGGTCCGGGATGAGCTCTTCCTCATGGTATGCGTCGGCCTCATTATCCCGCGAGTGTACGAATGCATGGGTGTTTCCCGATCTTGGCTCCAAGCAGTCAATGCGTGTAATGATAGCTTGAATTTGAGCTTGGATTTGAGCCAATGTTTCGGCTAATGTGGGTGTCGCCTCTTGATTTTCTCCCATCGGTTCTAAAAAATAAAAAAATAGAAAAATGTAAAAGTGTGGAAAAGAAGGAAAAACCAGAAAAAAAGGAAATACATAAAAATGGAAAGAACACAAAGATAAAACCCTCGCCGATTTGGTCGGGTCTAATAAGATTTTCTTTGTCTTTTAAAAACTACAAATAAGAACCCTAGCTGACTAAAACGAGATGATAACTTAAACCTATTCAAGGAATGGTCCGGACAACTCAAAATTCGAAAACTAGCAACCTAAGCGATTATGGTGAAAGTATTCAACGATAGAAAACGAAAATAAATAGAACAAGGATAGATATAAAATGATAAACCATCCAAGGATGCTTCTAATAGGTTATGTTTGGATGGGGATTTGATAAAGGGAAACCAAAGTGCTTGCTTTTAGAATCGGCTGATGGAGTGTGTTGGCGGAGTGATGAGCGATCCACAAGAAGAATGATGGGCTTCTTGATACGCAAATGAGCACTAAGGAACCAAGGGGAATCCTATCAAGGTTGAATAGTGTTTGGCATGCTTGAGTAGCGGCTAGGGCTTCTCGAGTAAGAAGAAAGTTATCTCTTTATTGATAAGGTAAAAAGTGAGGAACTACACGACTATAGAGGGACCTTATAAATGGTCATATCAGCTAGCCCTCAGGCCAAGACTCAACATGAAACAAATAAAACTAATGGGTCGCAGTCCATGAACAAACAAGAAACAAATTAAAAGAAATTGCACCTTAAAATAACACAAGCGGCCTTGCTTCACAAGTTGAAGTCTTGGTCCGACTCTTATTCTACATAAATTTAAAAAGACTCTAAAACACTCTAGACTAAGTGGTTGGAGCATTTGGGCTTGATTGACCTGCAAAGACATTAATCAATGAAATAAAACATACCTTATTAGGTCGGATAAGTGGCCAAGCCTTGTTGGTTGCATCTAGCTCAAATCTTGTATGTTCTTGGCCTTTTGATCAAGTTCTTCAATGTCTTGCTCATACTCTTGGCGTGAAGGTTGGCCTTGGCTTGAGTCCTTGGTCTTCTCCACACCGCTTCTTGTAAAAACTTCCAAACGACTCTTGACAATCTTGGTGCGGTCGGGGATGTGTACTTCTTCTTCATTGCTCAAGACATCAGCTACAGTTTCTCCTAGTTGCTCTCTTAGCTTGCGTGCTCTAGCTCGAGTCATGGGCTTGTTTGGTTCAGCCGGTTTGATGCCCTCATCAGACTACAACTATCTCCTATTTGCTAATAGCTTAGTATTTTTGGACTTTTCATAGCTCACAACATGAATTTTTTTGTTCAACCAGCCATAGAATCATAGAATTAATACATATCATTTCAGAAAGTTAAAATAAAAAAAATCAGTTGGAAGAACATGGACTACAAACTTTACTTCTCTAAAATGTTGTGATTCAACTTTTAAGATCCGACTGGTTTCTTTCTATATGCATTTTCATCGACCCAGCTTATTCAAGAGCTTGCTCCTCGTCATTTTGTACTGCTTTTTTGGTTACTCCCCAAGTTCTTCATCTCAAGTCTTCGTCTCTACTGATTAATCCACTAGTTTTTGTCTTCCATATTCGCTTCATGAAACACTCGGTCTATTGGACTTTCCTTCCTTTTTCCCAGACTATTTCTATAAGCTTCTTCAACTTTAACAATCGTAACTATTTGATGATGTCAAACCTTGCACCTCTGAGAGTGCAGAGAATTCGATGCAAGAGGTTACTAAGTATAAAACTACACACAAAACACTGTAAACACACATAAAAATAGATTTATCCAAGTAGAATTTTTCTTATAAAAACTTCTCACTTTGTTGGAAATTAATCTCCCAAAAACCAACCTAAATCTAGATTTCATAACCGCAAACACGATCCTGACAAGTCAAAACATAACCTTGACGAGCTTAAGCTTTTAAGTCTTTCTCTCAAAATCCTCTCTCAATAGCTCTAACCCTAAATTACAATGATTAAACCTATTTATAACTTAGTTTAACCATAGATCCCGTCCAATAAGAGATTTGGTCCTATCTAATGATTTCCCTTTCCATTCAAAATTCAAATAGAGTATATATTCTCAATATTCACCAAATTTTCATCTTTCCCTTCTTCTCTTTTGAAATCTTCCTAATATTTAGAAACAACTTCTATCTTCATGTGTCCTCCATAGATCTTCAATATCTCCCTTTTTGTCTTGATGTTCATCTCGAGCTAACAAGTTCTTGTCGTGCACAAACAGGTTCTTTTTGTGCTCCCCCTAAAACATGTCTCCCTCATAATCAGACATCTGCTTCTATCCTCTCCCCCTACTTGTGTGCACATCAAGATAAAAACAAACATGTGCTTCTGGGTTACCGTGAATGACACACATGTGTTTTGAGTAGTTACTCAATAAGTTGTTGTTAAGCGAATGACAACGTTGATGCAAATCATAGTTTTATACCCCAAACTTGTCTCTTTTACGATTGTCCCAGTGGACTTTTTATGCTTAATTGCTTGTCTTATTATGTTCAGATAGCTGAGACATTCAGCTTTTACATGACCATCTTTTCCACAAAACTAACAATTAACACTTGCTTCCAAGAGTAATCAACAATTCCTTTGTTAGCAACATGTCTTATGTACTTGTGGTAAAGATTATGATTTTCTCTAGTCACAACCATCACAGGTCTGTTCGTGGATATAGGTAGACAAGAATTTTGTTTTCTGGGTGTTGACTTTCTGCAGCCTTCTGAGGTTGAATGCTTTTGCTTTGTCTTTGAGTCACACACGACTCTGTCAACGTATAGACTTCTAGTGAAACTTTCACAAACTTTGTTGTAGCACTGGATTTTGCTCCCGAGTAACCAAGCCCACAACTCACATTTCTCATTCTTCCCAATGACAGGGCGTTGTCAAGATCTTCAGTTCCTTTGCTTAGCATCTTGATATTGCGTAATTGCTCTGTCAATTTCCCTTCCATTTCAACATTCTTAGCTTTGACATTTGTAAGCTCTTTTTCTGGTTGTTGAAGCATATCATCAATGACCGGTTTGCCTGCCTTCATATGTTTGTTTTCTTCACAAGTTTCAACTAAGGATGCTACCAAGATGCTCGATTGATCTTCTAGAGTCATATCTGACTCATCATTTCACTAATGTTCCTCAGCTAATGCATCTTCATTATCAATCTAAACGATGTTATCTTCATCACTTGATACTTCTACAATACCCACTTGTGCCATAAATTTGTTCAGGACGTTGGTTTCCTGCTTATTATCATGATCAATCCATGATGCCATTGCGGATTTTCCACTTGGTCTTGAAATGCAATCATTTTTGGTATGTCCAAACCCTTTGCATCCATAACATTGAAGAGCCATCTTCTTTCTGATGGAAGCACAATAAGCGTTGAAGTGATCGTAACCTAGACACTCGAGACACTATTTGAATGATTTGTAGTTGTATTGTCAGAAGTTGTCTTAGCAGATGATTGGTACTCTTTTCGTTGACCTCTGTCAGCCTTTTGAAACCAATCAGTAGTTGATAGTCTAGGACGTGTTATTAATACTTTGGCTGATATTATTAACCGTGCTAACTTTGAGAAGTCTCTTGACGGTCAAACCAATTTTTCCTTCTAAATCTTAGTGGAATCCTATTCTTTCGATGACTTTTCAGACACCATAGCTATGCCTTCTCCTCTATTCAGTGAACGATTTTGGTTGATATGTAACTCATAAGCCTGCATCATACCAACAACTTCATTGAACTTTAATGTATCAGAATTCTGAGATACCTCTATACCTGACTGTTGTCCATGAAATTTGGAAGGAAGATACCTCAGAAACTTTTTGACTAGTTTCTTGTCTTTATGCATTTTTCCCAACACCAAAACCTCATGAGCTAAGGATGACAGCTTGTTGCTAAATTCTTCAACGGTTTCATCCTCTCCTATAGTTAAAGTTTCAAACTTTGAGGCTAGCATGTCTACGTGAGTTTTCTTAACACTACTCGTCCCTTCAAAGGTCACTTGAAGAATATCTCAAGCTTCTTTTGGAGTAGTACATCCTTGAACTTTCTTAAACTGAATAATGTGGAGTCCATTTTAAATTGCAGACAAAGCTCTGGTATTCAACTTTGTTTTAACCTTTTGTTTTGAGTTCCATTGTTTTCTCGGTTTTGGTGTCCCATCAGACTTTACCAGAAGTTGCCAGCCTTCTTCAACAGATGCTCATACTTCACTATCAATAATGAGAATCTTCAGAATCATTTGAACCTTCCAATACTCATATTTGTCAGGATCTAGCTTTAGAGGGTTGGTCATAACTGTATATCATGACGAATTCTCCATGTCCACCAAAGATCTTCACCTATTTGAATAAAAGCCTTTTTCGGTCGGTTTCTCACTCTAATACTAATTGAAAGTGCGGAGAATTCGACACAAGAGGTTACTGATTATAAAACTGCACATAGAACATTGCAAGCACACAAAAAATAGATTTATTCAAGTAGAACTTTTCTTATAAAGGCTTCTAACTTTGTTGGAAATTAATCTTCCAAAATAAAAAATTAAATCTAAATTTCTTAACCCAAAACACGACCCTGAGAAATTGAAGCAGAACGAGTTTAAACTTTTTAGTCTTTCTCTCAAAAACTTTCTCTCAAAAGCTCTAACCCTAAATTGCAATGATGAAACGTATTTGTAACTTTGGTTTCCAACCCTAGATCATGTCCAATAAGAGACTTGGTCTTATCCAATGATTTCCCTTTGCATTTCAAAATTCTGTTAGAGTATATATTCTCAATACTCAGAAAATCTTTTTTTTTTTTTGAAATCTTCCTGATTTTTAGGAGCCACTTCTATCTTCATGTGCCCTCCACACATCTTCAACCTCTTCCTCCAATCGGTGATCAATTCGCCATCTTGCTCCACTACATATGAATCTAATCTGGTGACGATCGTTGTATTAGAATCACATCAAATGCACATCCCTCAATATCCATGAGTAAAAGATCTTGATCGTGTGGCTGACATATCTAGAGAAGACGATGGTAGTGGAGACTCGAACGTAGATTTTGGAGGCCCTTGTATGGAGAGAATCTCATATGTGTTCGGGGAAGAAGGATGGATCACCATTCCCTTATACCTTTTTTTGGACTAAACCAGTTTTTAAACTAAGAACCTAATCTTTGTACCTATATTTTAGAGTTTTGATTTTCTCTACTTTTCTAAGCTGATGAACAATTATATATTTTCTTAAACACCTGAAAACATTTATATATAGTAATCAATTCTAAATCTCTGTCAAACTGACTATTATAGTTCAATCATATTGTTCCTGAATTGTTTCATTAAAAATATGAGATTCCAACTCAAAACCAAGTGCCAATGAGTCGAGAGATCTATATCTTATATATACTAGTCAAGATCCCTTCCAACTTTTGATGTGGGATATTATTCCCTAATATGCCCCCTTGAGTTGATGGTTCTTTGGCCATTGATCTTGATATGTTCGGGGATAGATCGACGACACCAGCTTTTGGAGCTGGGTTACTGATAATTGGATCAACTTTTGGTCAGATCGGGTTGGGGAGTGTGAATTGTGGGCTTTGATACCATATTAGAATATAGGCATCCAATTAAAAACCAATTGGCAATAAGTTAAGAGACTCATATCTTATATATACTAGTTAAGATCTCTTCCAACTTCCCATTTGGGATATTATTTCCTAATAGTATTGTTGTGATAGAAGTTACGGTACGTATGTATTTGTATCAAAGAATCTGAAGTAGAAGACGAGTACATTATTTCTATTTTTCCTCTACAAGACTGGTCTTGAAACAGTTCTATCTGCAGTCACGTGTCGTGAAAAATTAGGCTAAGTGGCCAAAACACGAAATAGCTTCAAGCAGAGTAAGTATCTCTTCTATATCACTCTCCTTGTCACGTTCTTTAACGTGTCTACTTTTATGTTTATTCCTCTTCCATTTTTCTGATCAAGTTTTGCAAGATGACGCTATAAAGCAGAGGATTAATTCCTTTCGCGAGTTACGTATCTCCATACTGAGCTCCAACAAGCAGTGATTGGGATTCTTTGTACTGTATAATTTGTTGGCCCTTTAAGCTTGAGATCTTCTGGTTAGGATTAGTTTTACTTTCGTCTTAATTCATTTATACTTGGGCAAGTTAACTTTGTTCTTATTCATGGTCATGTCATTGGAATATATCAGAGCTAAAAAAATCTCTTATGTTGGAATGAAGGTTTATGTGAAAGACAAAGAATGTAGAAATCGAAACTCAGTGGAGGAATTTGCCATACTCATTGGTAAACAATTTTGCTCGTTTTACCCACATTGCTAATTCTTGAATAATGACTTCTATGTTTTGTAGCTTACTATAGTTATTTATTTCTTTGTAATTTTACAAGCTTTACACTGCTACCCTAAGTATCATGGAGAAGCCGTGAGAGCATGTATCCATCAATGGAAAACCACATTTACAAGGTTGGTTTTCTGAAAATTTTCCTTCCTGGAAGGAATTAGTCTTGCTTAGACAGTAGTAACTGTAATGATTGGAAAGCTACGATGTGTATTTCTTTGGATGATAAGAATAAAATATTATTTGTTGATGGTTCGATTATCCAACATGTTGTCATGGAATTTCACTATCGCCTCTCATCTAGGTGCATCAGTATGGTTAAATCCTCGTTATTGGATGTTGTTTCACCTCAGATTTATCGTAGCATCTTACGTCATATAGTGCATCAGACATTTGGAATGATTTATTTGGACGCTTGCATGTCACAAACTTGCCTCGTACTTTCAACATTCTTCAGGAGATTCAGGATTCTCGACAAGGAACTCTGAGTCTTTTTGAATACTACACTCGTCTCCAAACTTTATGGGACAATTTGGACAATTCTGAGGAACCTATTGATGCTTGCACTTGTGGACATTGTGTTAAGATACAACGACAGACAGAACGCGCTCGGATTGTAAAATTTCTGGCTGGCTTTAATGATTCTTACAGTATTATCCGTAGACAGATAATAATGAAGAAGGTTTTACCATCATTGGTTGAAGTGTAACATATTTTAGACCAAGATGTTAGTCAAAAAGGTTTTTCTAACATTCTTACACCGGCTACTGCATTTCAATTTTCTGAGAACTGTCCTCGTACTAATGACAATGTAGTTTATTATGCTTAGTCTAATGCCAAGAATCATCATGTTTGTTCTTTTTGTAAGAAGGTTGGCCATGTGGTTGATAAATGTTATAAGAAGCATGGCTTTCCTCCAGGTTATGGTCAAAAGGTAAAATATGCTAACAAGACTCAATCATCTTCACCTTCAATTGTTGCGGTTGTTAATGTTCCTCATTCATCTCCTAATCTTGAGACTGCTCTTGGTTCTCTTTCTAAGGATCAGATACAACAGCTTATAGCTTTTTTAGCTCTCAGTTGAAGCCTCCGACTTCTGCATCTTCCCTTACAGCTAGTTCTTCTCAGAATTCGAATGACAATATGGGTATTTCTTTTTCTAATTTCACTTATTGTTTTGTTGGCATATTGACAGTTTCTCAACAAAGTCTTTCTCCTAACAAGTGGATACACATCATGTCGCACATAATTGCACTGTCTTTCATTCCTTGGACACTACAGTGAAGAATTTTTCTAACTTACCAACTGGTTCTAGAGTTAGAATTTCTGGTCTTGGTACAGTGTATATCAATTCACATATCACTCTTGAGAATGTTCTTTACATCCCTGAGATCCATTTGAATTTGCTCAGTGTCAGTACTCTCATAACTGACTTACATTGTCGTTTTATCTTTGGTTAAACTGATTGGTGGATACAGGATCATACCAAGGCATTGATGATTGGACAAGGTGAACGTATTGGGAACCTCTATGTGCTTGACAATACATCTTCAACTGTTTCTCTCAATGCAGTTGTTGATGTCACTACTTGGCACAAGAGGCTTGGTCATCAATTATATTCGAGAGTAAATGCTATTTCTGAAGCACTTGGAACTACTAGACATAAGAATAAAGGCAACTCTCTTTGTCATATATGTCATTTAGCTAAACAAAAGAAACTGTCTTTTCCTTCTGCCAAAAAACATTTGTAATAACATTCTTTAGCTATTACATATAGATGTTTGGGGACTTTTTTGGTTGAAACTCCTGAAGTATATAGAACTATTATGGATGCCCATTCTCGAGCAGTTTAGGTGTATCTTCTGCGTAACAAACCTGAAATTTTAACTGTCTTCCCAGCCTTTGTTTCTCGGGTTGAAAAGTAGTTCAATACATTAGTAAAATTGGTTCGATCAGATAATGCACCTGAATTAAAGTTTACTAGTTTCTTTTAGACTAAAGGAATTGTAGCTTATCACTCATGCACTACAAGAAAACATGACCAAAACCGATGGTCAAACCCGTCGATTTCTGTCGGTATAGAGCCAAAACCGATAAGATCCGACGGGAAAGGGTTCTCGCATTAGCTTTGTCGGTTTTAAGGAGTCGGTCAGAAATCATCGGATAAACAGACGGCAGCTGATGGCATCTGTCATTGGCTTCTGTCGGTGAACTAACCGTTGGTTGTTGTCAGAGACCACTCTCGTCGACTACCATCGGTCTTCAGGTCGTCGATGACCGTCAGCTTTACAGTCATTGCTTACCGTCTGTAAGCCGACTGTTGGTTACCGTCGGGCTGTCTCTGTTAGTTACCATTGGTGATGATGTTGTCGGTTGTCGTCAGGCAACTTCAGTCTGTGTTTATGTCATCGGTTGCTATCGGTCTACGTCTGTCGGTTACCATTAATTCCTTGCTGTCGGTTGTCGTAGGAGGATAGTCAATTGGTAACCGTCAGCGTACCTGTCATCAGTAACTGTCGGTTTTGTCATGTTGGAGACCGTCGGTTTTGTCTTCGTCGGAAACCGACGACTCTTTTTATATTTTAAATTAATAGTATTTTTTAGTCATTATATACTAATTTATTTAAATATATTTTTTAAAAATATGTAAATGAAAATAAAATATAAATAAATTAAAATTTATGTTATGATTAAATATATATACAAATAAAATGTTTGATCTAAAAGTCCGGGTTCTAGGTCTCACTATTATCTGGTAAACTCTAAGGTTCGAGCAGCTGCAATAAAAGAGCAATCTGAGCTACACTCCTCGCTTGCCTTTCCTCATTCTTGCGGAGTCTCTCCTCCATGCTCGATTGGTTGGCCTTGAGTCTCACAAGCTCTTGTCGCTCCTACTGACAAAGACCGATTCCTTGACTCAGGTCAACACCTGCAGGTAATCCATCTGCGGTAACAAGCTTACCGAGTCCAAGTCTTCGTTCTTTGCTGAAAGGAGTTTCCTACAAAAAAATAAAACACTTAGACGTTTTTCAGAACAATATTACAAAATATAAGAATTTATATAATTGGATTAAATGAATACCTCAATGACATATCTTCAGTCATCTGTGTTTGCAACTCTTCGGCCGTTTTGCTCATCCCTTTCCATGACTTCCAACACCTTTAGGTTCTCGATCCTCTCAGACTTCTTACTAGTGTGACAACCTTTCATAAGGATGAACCAATCTGGTACGGATCCAACAATCTACAAAAACAAAAATAATTATTAAAGTATAGTATTAACTGATAAGGAAATTAAATTTAGAATAGGAAATTCCATATCTCGCTCACGCACTCAAAGGTATAGTAGCCGGCGATGTGGGTACCCAGTGCCTTCACTTTCACATCCTTGCCACCTCGCCAGTGCTTCTTCTTGCGCTCAGATATCTTCTTCGTGGCTGGTGAGGTCGAATACTCTACAAACTCTGGGAATCGCTTAGCCGGGCAACCATAGGGTATTGTCGTAGGATCTCTCTCCCATGCAGTCTTCCAGGCATAGACGGGGTTGCTGTATGAAATACTGCACTACTCCTCAAACATTTTCCAAACTTGAGGTATGTGTTGAACCGCCTAGTTGAAATGTTGCTCTGAAATTTTCAAAATTTTTTATAGTATAATAAATAAATATTAAAATGATGTAAGGAAAAAAAATTAACAGCAAAAGATTTGAACCACTGCTCCTTCAGTCAAAAAGGGAATATGTTGAAGGTTGGATGTGCAAAAGGGAGCTGCTGCTGTATCATAATCTTCACCAACAGGATAATCTGGCTCTCGACTTGAAACCTACAATTTTAAAATAATTAGAATATACCTTGTATTATTTATTAAGTAGTGAATAAAATAAAAAATTGGAAATTAATACCATGTTGAGCCTTCAGTTCCCATAGTAGAATCGGGAACCTTAAGATGACCATGGCCTTCACTCGTCAATATGTGCTCGATCGTCAAATGTATCGGTGGTAGTTGGACCGAAGGCCTATGTCTCTGACACCTGATCATGAGATGTACGATAAGGCAGACTCGGAGTACGATCAGAATCATGGTTTGATACTCGCCAATAACGTGAACGTTGGAAACCGCCGTACGATATATCCTTAGAAAATTGCAACGGTATTTGATTTAGAACATAGAAATTCAGTGTATATATAAATATATATATTTACATCTTATATGTTATGTATTTATACCATATTTTATACGATATACATATAACATATAAATTTATTATAGTTTTAAGTATATGTAAATACTTTTATCTCATAAATAAAATATATAATTACTCGTATTTATTTATATCTTATAAATAAATTATACAATTATACATATATATTTATATCTTATAAATAAATTATATATTTATAGATATATATAAATGAGAAATTTTGAGAATTGCCCTTTTCAGTGTACCCCTTTTCAAAAATGCCCCTGTGAATTTATTTTTTCAAAATATGCCCCTCTAGTTTTTGTAATTTCATTTTTACCCTTCTTTGAGTTCTTAACTGATTTTCTGATTCTTTGATTTATCGATTCATCGATGAATCGATGAATCGATTTTGAAAAAACTTAAACATCCATTCTATGCTGATTTTCTGATTCATTTTCATATTTGTGTTTTGCAATTTTAATCGATTCATCTTGTGATTAAAGTTTCATCACAGTTGAAAGAAATCTCTGCAATTTTTATTTTTAGATCTGAGTTTTACAATTTAATCGATTCATCTTGCGATTAAAGTTTCATCAAAATTGAAAGAAATCTCTGCGATTTTCGTTTTCAGATCTGAGTTTTGTGATTTTAGGTTTGTGATTTGATACTTTCAACTTTAGATCTGCGGTTATTAGGTTTAGGTTTGCGATTTTATCTTTATGATTACTCGATCTCTTATTTGTGCAATCTATTACATTATTTGGATGTATACTCATTTGTTTTTTGTATCGTGATTCAGAGAATTTCATTTTTTGTGTTTTTCGTCTTCTTCATGTTCTTCGCCTTCTTCGTGTTCTTACTGTTCTTCATATTCCTAAGTTTTTTTATAAGTTTGCTTATAAATCCTTTTTTTTGGCTTCTAATATATCTATAAGGTTTTATAAGTTACCTTATAAAAAATTGTCTACGTAAAATTTTTGTAGTTACGTTATGTTTTATTAGCTATCTTATAAATGTTTGTATGTATGTTTTTATAAGCTACCTTATAAATTGCCTTTACAACCCTAATTATATTTTCCGCTTTTTCCCCCCCCCTTTGGTGTATTTCGACATTCTGCTTCTTTCTTTCTTAGATTAAAGTATTATTATTTTACTCGATTCATTTTGCGATTAAAGTTTCATCAAAATCGAAAGAAATCTCAATGATTTTCATTTTCAGATTTGAGTTTTGCGATTTTAGGTTTGTGATTTGATACTTTGAACTTTATATTTGCGGTTATTAGGTTAAGGTTTGCGATTTTATCTTTATGATTACTCGATCTCTGATTTGTGCAATCTGTTACATTATTTGGATGTATATTCATTTGTTTTTTTTATTGCGATTCAGAGAATTTCATTTTTTGTGTTTTTCGTCTTCTTCATGTTTTTCGTCTTCTTCATGTTCTTCATGTTTCTAAGAATTTTATAAGTTTGCTTATAAATCCTTATAAATTTTTTTGGCTTCTAATATATCTATAAGGTTTTATAAGTTACCTTATAAAAAAGTGTATACGTAAATTGTTTGTAGTTACATTACGTTTTATAAGCTATCTTATAAATGTTTGTATGTATGTTTTTATAAGATATCTTATAGATGCTTTTAAAAATTGCTTTGCTTAGTTTTGTTTTTGTATTTGATTTTCATTTTTATCCTTTTCTCATTTTTCTCTTTCAAATACGAATTTTCTATTCTTTTCGTATCTTTGTTTCTTGATAAAGTTTACATTTTTCCGCAGGTTCTAATGATTGAACTTTACTGTGTGTCTGGTTTGTGGAAATTTATAAACTCCACTGATTGGGAGTTTGAATTTGACAATGTTAAAGGAGCTTCTCTGTCTGTAGTTCATGAAGATATACGTTTCTGCAATCTAGTATCTGTCATTTTAGAAGATTTCTGACTGGACTCTGCTTTAACTAGTGTCAAACTTAGTTATTGTTTGCCTCTTAATCTATTTTCTGCACCAAAAGAGCATCCTCCACTTTTCATTCAGAATGATAGACAAGTCAAAACTTTTATTCGTAAGTTTTTGGAGAGCGACAAAGTTATTCAACTATGTGTGATAGTTTCTGAGGTATTTTTAGTTGAATAATTTGTTTTTGTTAAGTTACTACTGAATATTATTATTTAGAACCATTGGATTGAAAAATTGGTTGGCTTTTCTTCTGTTCGTGTACTTTTATGTTTTCTAAATTA
>OVBA01003889.1:0-25777 GCA_900406435.1 Lepidium aucheri
TTCGGATACATTTTTGAGTATTCGGGTATTTCGGGTACCCAAATACCCGAATCGGACCCGAACCCAAAATTTTGGGTCGGTTTCGGGTCAGTTTTTCGGGTCCGGATAAAATGCCCAGGGCTATGTTAAATATACCGGATTGTATATATGTATCAGTCAGATTTTTAGTTCGACAAAACCTGATACAAAATCAAACTTCAAAACTAAACTTTAAATTTTTATATTGGAATCTAGGATATGTGATTAGCTGAAGTCAAACTCCGGTACAAAAAATTGACAAATCAACATTTAAATACTTTTACTCAAACTTTATATATTAAACTGGTATGCACTTTTTTTTTCTTAATTTTAGATCTCATTTCCATATTTTAGTGCAGTTGCATGCATATATAGTAAACATTAATATCCTTTAAATGTAAGTATATAGATATAATTATAAGTAAATACGTTGTGTATTTTTTTTTTGTCAACATAACTGAACTATTAACCAAATTCCTGCATAATGTATACGTTGTGTATAAATAATACATACCTTCGAGGAATTTGCTAAGACGAGTAACGAATTGGACACGGCAAGTGTCACAGTAAACAGATCCCTGAATTGCAAAACGATCTTGATCGTCGACATCAGCGACGGTGAAAGAGGATAAGCAAATAATGGAGAGGACAAAGACAGAGAAGAAGATGGCTTTAGAGGCCATTTTTGTTAAGAGATTTTTAGGTTTTTTTTTTTTGGTTTTTGGTCTTTCTCTTCTTTTTGATATCTCTAAGCTATTTATATTCAGACAATAAGATGAGATATGTTTTAGAAGAGGACAACTATTCTCGTGGAGCACGAAGTTTGGTTTTATATTAGAAACCTGATTGTTATTTTTAGATGTACATAAAAAGATTAAAATCGTTGATTGTTAAAAGTTTAATATAAGAATAATTAGTTTATTAAAGCTTAATTATAGCATAGGTTTCTAAATCTGTTTTTGTGACAACCCTTTTTTCTCTCTGTGAATTGTCTTAAAATTAGGAAAAAAAAATGTAGCTATTAATATACGATCAATATTAATAATATACGATCAATAACATTGTGAACATCTCATAGATATATATTTTAAAAGAAATCTCATTAATATAAGTTGATGTAAGTTTCTTAGGAAAAAAAAACTTGCATTAAAAGCCGAGTTACTCTCAGTCTGGTGATTAGGATGATCCAACTAATGACTCAGGGCATCGAGGTTCGATTTCTCCCCATACACTAATAGAATAAAAAAGGGTTTAAGGGTGTGGGCTAAGCTATGGATCGGGCCTTGTCGATCCAGTTGTTGACAAAAAAAAAACTTGCATTAAAATGACTAAATTATATTTTTTATAGACATTTTAACATTAGTGGATGTAATGAATCACACATAATTCTTAATGATAATTCAAGTATTAATTTAGTTACTTTTTGTTAAGTTACGATTTTTTCATTATTATTAATTAAATAACAATCCATGTCGTATAGTTTTAACTCTTACAAACATCTATATATATACCGAAAATGTTATAATATGAATTTTAATGTAATATATGAAAGAATTGTTTTTTTTTTTTGAATTTTCTTTAGGCCTATAAGAGATGAGTCGGGCCAGTTTAATTGTATTAACGATGAAGAGTTTCACAAAAGACATAAATGAGAATTATTAGGCCATGTCAACAAGAAGCCCATAAAAAGAGCTATTACAAGTAGAATTCTGCGTATCCAAATAAATATAACACTCTCTTCTGTTATTGACTCATGTGTTTCTCATCATTTGTTTAGTAACTTTAAGTTGATAGAGAACGTTGAACTAGCACTTATATTCTCAGAAACTATAAATGCTAATTAAATGTTTTCTATCAACTTAAGGTTACTAAACAAGTGATGAGGATCACATGAGTCAATAACAAGAGATTTAGACGGTTTGTGAGTGTATAAGTGCTAGTTCAATGTTTACAATCAACTTAAGGTTACTAAACAAGTGATGAGAAACACATTTGTCAATAACAAGAAAGTTAGACGGTTTGTGAGAGTATAAGTGCTAGTTCAACGTTCTCTATCAACTTAAAGTTACTAAACAAGTGGTGAGAATCACGTGAATCGATAACAAGAGAGTTAGACGGTTTGTGAGAATATAAGTACTAATTCAACATTCTCAATCAACTTAATGTTACTAAACAAGTGGTTTGAAGCACATGAGTTAATAATAAAAGAGTTAAACGGTTTATTTATAAACCATGTTCTATATGTTCTACGCAGGAATATTAATCGAATTCCAAGTTTACGTTATGAGACCTAGGTTTACATTCATCTATCTGGCCACCATTTTTGCGATAATATTTTTTTTGTTACTTTCCAAGAGATCCAAACCCAATTTTTCCAAGTGTTTTGTACATATGGATGCCACTTGACTATAAACTAAGATCATGATAAAATTTGAACATTTTTTTGGCACTTTTTGAAAGTTTGATATTTAGATGATGACATGCAAGAATTTGTATATTTACTTATTATTTATTATATTCAGTGTTGCAAATATAGCACGTTTCTTAGTTACTTATAAATTATTCTAATAGAGTATATATATATATACACATCATCATATATCATATTATGCAATGTATGAATTTTATAATAATAATTTGATTTCTTAAAATGAATACATACACTATAATATAAAAATTTATAATCATAATATTTGTAAAAATGCAGTTACTTGTCAATTTTAAATTAATCGTTATAGAGGTTATTCTCAATTGAGCCAAAAATGATTTGGATTTAAGTCGAAAATGTAATTTCGTACGTATCTCTCTCTTATCGTCTAATGATATATTATTCAATTTTCTTATCTTATTATCCCTAACTAATATTATATATATTAAAGAGAGAAAAAAGTCATATTCAGATGAGTGGAATTAGTGGGAGACATCACTGAATATGAAACTTTTAGTATTAGCAAATCATTTAGTTTTATTTATAAAAGAATACTTAACGTAATGAATTTTACTTGTTGATGAGTGATTATGATTCCATGATTTGATCGAATTCGTTTATTTTGTCGAATCGTTATTTTTTCTTTAATTAGGCTTTTAACTTGCACGAATGATTCTCTTGGAAGTAAATGGAATCTTTGAATTTCAACTTATATTTTATTGGTCAAAATTTTAAAATTTGATTAATTAATGAAAAGACAAATTAAGATTCCATTTTATTGATGATGAGGTTATTGATTTTGATGTAATAAAAAGGTAACCTATGTACCACCACGCAACTACTATTAGGGAATTTAGTACTTACGTAAACCAAATCTTTATATTTTTATAAGACTTGGAAATAGTTTGGATTTTGATGCATGATTCACGTTCATTATGATAACATAAGATAACTAGATAGATTTAGTGCTACAGAAAAATATCATGACCTTAGTTTCTATTTACAAATTAGAAGCTAAATACTAGCCTTTTTATTAATAGCACATGTGGTTAGATCTAAAGTAGTGTATTATCGTTGTCTTAAGTTCGATTTATTTGAGAGCTAGAGAAAACCATGTAAATATCTTCTAAAACGCAGTAATATTTATGATTTTAAGAAAGGTTCGAACTCATCTAACATATTATTGCTATTCTGAAATTTCTCGCTTAGTTACTATACATATAACTCTATCGGTAGATAATAGCCTTTTATAACGGGTAAAATATTTACATTAACTTAGATCCATTACAAAAAAAAATCACTCGATAGCCGACGGAAAAACTTGTATCCATTTGGGATGGATGTTTCCAATAAATTTCATATGATCTATATATTGTCTTAAACAGATCGTCATAAACAAAAATCTGTCTAAAATTTTGAAAGTAATAAGATTTAAAAAGTTTAAAAGTTAACCAATCTTTTTTTGGTCGGAAAAGGGGGAAAAGGCTCTTCCCAAAACTTATTTAACTAAAAAACTAAAATCAACGTCTATAAATCATCTGTAAACTTGAATAACCATTCCTATCCGACTCTCACAAGGAAAGCAGATCAGGAGGAACACCATGCAAAAAATGATAACCTAAAGGTAAATCCAAAACATAGTTGGCTAAACTATCTGCAAGACGACTTCTTTATACACATGCGTAATTCAGACCGTCCAGTCATTCACCAAAAAGTCATAGCACAAACAAACTAAGAAAGACATGAGATGAAGATCGCTAACCCCTAAGTTGAGAAAACACGCCACAATTTCAGAATCAACTTCAATTACCACGTGAGAAGTCCTTCGATCCCATGCTATAAAAAAATCATAGCAAACACCTCAAACTTCAGCTAAAAGGTTGGGTAACTATACCCCCAAATAAAACTAAAACACCGGACAGTGAAGTGAACAAAACTTTGACTCCAGTTGAATATAATGAAAAAATAGCTTTTACGTATGAATGCATGAGATCATTACTTGCAAACTAAAACTGCTTTAACTTAAATCAATCACTTTATATAAACAATGACCCTTATTACATCAAACTTTTTCCACTATAAATCCCCACTTCAAAACCCTTTTAGAGTATTCAAATTAGTATCAAAATCTTCTCAACTTTTCGAAAAAGAGAAATGGCTTTTACACTAATCAAAACCTTTCTCATAATCTCTTTTGTTTCCTCACTATGTTTCTCTATTTCATTTTCTCGTCCATTCGATGATGAACTCATTATGCAAAAGAGACACGACGAGTGGATGACTAAACATGGTCGTGTCTATGCAAACATTAAAGAGAAAAACAATCGTTATGTTGTGTTCAAACGCAACGTTGAACGCATTGAACGTTTAAACAGTTTTTCTTCTGGAAGAACGTTTAAATTAGCAGTTAATCAGTTTGCTGATTTAACTAATGATGAGTTTCGTTCAATGTACACTGGTTACAAAGGAGACTCATCGTTATCTACTCAAAGCTTAAAGAAAACGACGTCATTTAGATACCAAAATGTTTCTTATGGTTCTTTGCCTACTTCTTTTGATTGGAGGACTAAAGGAGCTGTAACACCTATCAAGAATCAAGGCAATTGTGGTATGTATATCAATCTTTATTCATTTATTTGTAAAACTAAACCAAATTAAACCGGTATAATTGAAGTAAAACCATGTTTTCTATACCAAAGCAGTCGTGGTTGAATGGTAGAGCAAAAAAGACTTACGAAATCGGTAGTATGTCACCTGAGTTCGGACCTCTCTCACCATATTTTGTGCGATATTTAAGAGTTTTTATTTGACTTCCCTTGCTTCTGGATATAACCGAATTTATATAATAATAAACGATAATATGTTACTCGAGTTTGAACCATCCGAGTTAAAAAATATGAGTTTGATTTTGTTTTTATACAGAAATTTCATTTTGTTACATATCCTTTATGATCCGTCTATTTTTAAATCACTCTATAACTATCTAGATTTGTCTGGAATTTCTAGACGCTTCTGGACAACTCGATGATTTTCTCGATATTTGTTGATTTCCATTACAAATTCTAGACAATTTCCTCTCAAATTTAGACAATTTGTACTCCATCCCTACTTATCACGTTTCTGTCCCAAACTCAATACAATTCAGGACAGAAATTTTGTCCGTCTGAAATGTTGTCCTGAATCAATTTTTTTTTGTAGTGATAGATCAAACAAAACTATGTTTTTCATATAACTTATCAATCTCTAAAATACCATAACTAGACGTCGATTAGACTATAGAATCTAATACATGGACATATTTATGATTGTGAAACTAATGAGTAATATTGATTTGGTGTAGGATGTTGTTGGGCGTTTTCAGCGGTTGCGGCTATAGAAGGAGCAACACAGATTAAGAAAGGCAAACTTGTGTCTTTGTCTGAACAACAACTTGTTGATTGCGACACAAATGATTATGGTTGTGAAGGCGGTTTGATGGATACTGCGTTTGAACACATAATGGCGACTGGCGGTTTGACTACTGAATCAAATTATCCTTACAAAGGCGAAGATGCTACTTGCAATTCTAAAAAGACCAGCCCTAAAGAAACTACTATTTCAGGTTTCACTTTCATTTCAATAAATAGAATTCAATCATATATCTAAACTCAACTGAACACAAAGTTGCTTATAATTATGATCAAACTTCTTTGTCGATAAAATCCGGTTCATAATTCAACTTTTAAACCACTAATAATTAATTTTACAATCGGTTTTAGTGAAATAGTCAAATAAAAATTAGACCACATTATTTCTTTTTAAGGATATGCATACTAGAAATATATTTTATTATATTAAATAAAACCTATTATATATAAATATACTTTCATACCAAAGACGTGTGGTCCAGTTGTAAAAACCACTTTAGCTTTCTTCCGATAGAGTATGATTCTCCTCCTAGATGCAATGGAAAGAAAAAAAGTTGGCTATTGATAGAACTTTTTATCGACCATTAGTAATAAAAAGAATGAACAAGGTTGACAAAATAAATAAATAAATAAATATACTTCCCTATATAAAAAATATAATCCAAAACCCCCATAACCGTTATAGTTTGGCTAGAAGCCCTAGTTACTATCTTTGATATCAAGAGTTCGACTCATAGCTCCCCCATGGTAGAGATAATATGGGTTAGTATGACCATGCAAAAAAATCCAAAATCAACTTAATTTTTAAATTAAATTCAAACCTTTGAAACAAAATTTTTATCGGTCCAGAAGTTAGTATAATTCAGCTAACGACTCAAGCATATAAGGTTTGATTCCTTCTCTCTATAGTTGGTAGAATAAATAGGAATTTTAGAGAGTAAACTTTAGCCTATGTATCGTATCTTGTCAATCAAATTGTTTTACTTGAAAACAACTAAACCGAATAAATCCAAATAATAAGATATATTATAACATTGAATCATCAACTTTAGGTTATGAGGATGTTCCGGTTAACAACGAGAAAGCATTGATGACGGCAGTGGCACACCAACCGGTTAGTGTTGCAGTCGAAGGTGGTGGTTTTGATTTCCAATTTTATTCATCTGGTGTCTTCACTGGAGAATGCACAACGTATCTTGATCATGCTGTGACTGCAATTGGATATGGCGAATCTACGAATGGATTAAAGTATTGGATCATTAAGAACTCATGGGGAACTAAATGGGGAGAAAATGGTTATATGAGGATTCAAAAAGATGTTAAGGATAAACAAGGACTTTGTGGTCTTGCTATGAAAGCTTCTTACCCAACTATATGATTGAAGAATCGGTTCAATACGTACCGGTTTAAGCTTTGAATTGTGTATGTATGTGCATGTGTATGTGTAGGTGAAGGTTGATTTATGTTTTAAAATGGTGATTTGTATAGTTTGATGTCTACAAAATGTATTAAAAGATGATGTTGTATTATTTATCTCTTTTTTTTCTTTTGTGAAATTGTAAGATTAGTAATACAAAAGGTTTATAATTTAGAAATGCTTTTTCTTTTTCAAATGTAAAAAAAGTAGCTTATTATCGAACTTTGATATTTTTTTTGTAACTTAGGAGTTCTCAGAACTTATAGAAACCCTAATTTTATTACATAATTATGATTTATGTTTTTTTAATAAATACATTATATAATATAAAGTGTATGATGAAAAATATTTTATAATTTTTTATATTAACAATTGGATCGAGAAAATCTAATTTATAATTCTAAATTCTAAATTCTATTATGCAAAATTAGACGATTACATAGAGTCGAACACTAACACTAGTACTTAAAAATTTGTAAATATAGACTTTAACCACTCAACAAAACTCATTTGTCTAGTTACATAATATTTATGAAAAAGTTTGATATAATACGGTAGAATTACATAAATACACATTATGTTGAAAATACTTAAATTTTAATATATATAATTCTAAGAGTATTTGTTATAGTAACCAGAAAAATTAAATTCAAGTATAAATGAATCAACAATATAAATGTTTGATATAATAAGTTGAAGATAATATCGTTTCAAAAAAAATTATAAATTACTAACCATAAAAATATTTATTAAACCGGTTTTGGTTTGATTTGATTTAAAAGCAACCCGGAACGATCCGACCCGGATTCACCCTGTTCCTTGCACGACTCCTCTTTCTCTCTCTCCGTCATCGTCTTCTTCTTTCTTATAATCATTGACTCTTTTATAAAAGTTTCAATTTGCAATTACTCAAGAGAAAAAATCGACCATGGCTGCGAAGGAAGCTCCTCCAAGTATACTTCAATTCGCTCCATTGAACAGTTCCGTCGATGAAGGTTTCTGGCATAGCTTCTCCTCTATGAAACTCGACAAACTCGGAATCGACGATTCTCCGATTTCCATCACCGGTAAACACACAAAATCTGAACTTAGAAATGGCCCAACTCATAATTTCAGGATTCTATGCATTCACAATGGTTAATTTCTGGGCTAGTTCTCATGATCCGTTAGGTTTGAGAATTTTAAAATACTCTGTTTTGTTCATTAGTAGAAGTTCAGACTTAAAACTCGTTGTAATTTGAATGGAATGAATTCAATTTTGATTGGTTCTATTCTTAATGATGTTTTTTTTTTGGGAAATTTTTAATTTTCAGGTTTCTATGCACCTTGTTCACATCCACAAGTCTCAAATCATTTGACTCTTCTTTCAGAGTCATTGCCTTCAGATGATGAAGCATCATTGATTGTGAGTACTAGTCATGGAAATAGGAATAAGTGTCCTGTTCCCGGAATTCTCTATAACACCAATACTGTGGAAAGCTTCAATAAACTTGACAAACAAAGTCTGCTAAAAGCAGAAGCAAAGAAGGTTAATACAACTCTATCTCTGACTTGGTTTTTACTAGTTCTTTTTGGCAGAGATCTAACAATTTGTTGGTTAGATTTGGGAGGATATTCAATCAGGGAAAGCACTTGAGGACTGTTCTGTATTATCAAGATTCCTAGTTATTTCCTTTGCAGACCTTAAAAAATGGAGCTTTCGTTATTGGTTTGCCTTCCCTGCACTTGTTCTTGACCCTCCTGTAAGTTTGATAGAATTAAAGCCAGCTTCAGAGTATTTTAGTTCTGAAGATGCAGAATCAGTATCCGCAGCTTGTAATGATTGGCGTGACTCGAATTTAACCACTGGTAATCAGTATGCTTGTTCTATTATTATGATTACTATTGTTAGTCGAATTGAATGAGTGGTGGCTGAAGTTCTTTGTTACTTCTCTGTGTTTGCTGTAGATATTCCATTCTTTTTGGTTTCGGTTTCTTCTGATTCAAAAGCTAGTATTAGACATCTTAAAGATTGGGAAGCCTGCCAAGGTGATAATCAAAAGGTAATGTGTAGATAACTCTTCTATATGCGTTAGAAACTGGAAAGAAATCAGACCTTTGACTATCTTTCTTACTGCAGTTGCTTTTCGGTTTCTATGACCCTTGTCACCTTCCAAGTAATCCTGGTTGGCCACTTCGAAATTACTTAGCTCTTATTCGCTCAAGATGGAACCTCGAGACAGTTTGGTTCTTTTCTTACAGAGAAAGTCGTGGTTTTGCGGACTTGAATCTTTCCCTTGTTGGTCAAGCCTCAGTTACTCTTCCATCAGGTGAATCAGCTGAGGCTGTACCTAACTCAGTGGGATGGGAGCTTAACAAAGGGAAACGAGTACCCCGATCCATAAGCCTTGCTAATTCCATGGATCCAACAAGGTTTATTTTGCTCTGTTTCAGTTATTTAGTGAACTAAATGGGTAATCTGATTAAAGAGACGGTTTTTCGTCCTTTTGCAGGTTGGCTGTTTCTGCTGTTGATTTAAACTTAAAGTTAATGAGATGGCGAGCATTACCGTCTCTTAACTTAAATCTTTTGTCCTCTGTCAAATGCCTTCTTCTTGGAGCTGGTACACTGGGTTGCCAAGTTGCTCGAACTCTCATGGTACATATAAAAGAAAATGCGAGATTGAACATTCTATGCAAACTCACTGATTAAGTAAGAACTTGTTTATCTTTTTGTTTTATAGGGTTGGGGAATCCGCCACATCACCTTTGTTGACTATGGCAAAGTAGCTATGTCTAATCCAGTCAGGCAGTCTCTATACACGTTTGAAGATTGTGTTGGTCGTGGCGAGTATAAAGCTGTTGCTGCTGTCAAAAGCCTTAAACAGATATTTCCAGCAATGGAATCTAGTGGAGTTGTTATGGCTATACCTATGCCCGGACATCCGATTTCTAGTCAAGAAGAAGAATCTGTTCTTAGTGATTGTAAACAGCTTAGCAGTTTGATTGAATCTCATGATGCTGTGTTCTTGCTAACCGATACAAGAGAAAGCCGGTGGTTACCTTCTATGCTTTGTGCTAATGCCAACAAGGTAAATAGTTTTGTCTTCTTTCTTTTTTTCTGGTTATATAAGTATAACAATCTGCTTAATTTAATAAGTGTTTGATTTAAATTTCAGATTGCTATTAACGCTGCTTTAGGGTTCGACAGCTACATGGTAATGCGCCATGGCGCTGGCCCCAACTATCTGTCTGAGGATATGGAGAAACTTGACATGAACAAGTCAAGTAAACAGAGACTTGGTTGTTACTTCTGCAATGACGTGGTTGCACCTCAGGATGTAATTCACTGACTTTTTTTCGGTTTTAACTGTTTGGTTTCATGTTTAGTCCTGTTAAGTCATGATTCATTGTGATCTGCTTCTTTTTCTTCTTTTGCAGTCAATGACTGATCGAACTCTAGACCAACAATGCACTGTTACACGCCCAGGTCTAGCTCCTATTGCAGGAGCTCTTGCTGTTGAACTCTTGGTCGGAGTCTTACAACACCCACTTGGGTAAGTCTTTCGAAACATCCATTGAAAGTTCAATCCTTAAGCTCATCTTCTTACATATGTTTATTACAGTATCTATGCAAAAGGTGACAATTCTAGCTCAAGCAATGAAGGAAACATTGATGATTCGCCTCTCGGGATATTACCTCATCAGATTAGAGGTTCAGTTTCTCAGTTTTCACAGATCACTCTGCTTGGACAAGCTTCCAATAGCTGTACTGCTTGTTCTGAAACCGTAATATCGGAGTATCAAAAGAGAGGAGACAGTTTCATACTTGAAGCTATCAACCATCCAACATATCTGGAGGATCTTACTGGTTTAACTGAGCTTAAAAAAGCTGCTAATTCGTTTAACCTCGATTGGGAAGATGATGATGAAGACGTAGTTGTAGATATGTAAAATTCAGATTATTGGACCTAATGACCATAGACTATATTCACAAGATGGCTCTTTTTCTCTCGTTAAAGTTCAAAGAAAAGAAGTAACATTTCAATTATAAGAAACATGTTCTCAAGTTGATTCAATATTGAGAGACAAGCTTCCATACACTATAGTTTTTTGAGTCTAGTTTGCCAAATAGATAATTTATACAAGCTAATAACTAGAACAACCAAAACATACCTAGCACTAGGGTGTTAATGTGGGTTTTAAATCTGCAGGTTATGTTTAAACTGTTTCGCTATGGGGCGGTTTATGTTGTATACATTATGTCCAAATAAAAAATAGGATTTACGGGTTAATCCGCCATGAAAAACAAGTTAATGTTGGTTTGACCATTTGGTCAGCGAGTCGATCCGCGGACATATAAAAAATTATAAAAAATAAAATAAAATTTATAAATAATCAAATTATTAAAAATTATAATATCAGTAATCATCTCTTAATTTTGTATAATCAAACCCTATAAAATAAGTTAACGACTAATTTTAATTTTTTATTTATCAAATTTATGTTTTATATTATAAAAAAATTTAAAAACATATAGAGTGGATATCTTATGATTTTATAATCTTATTTTAAATATATTTTTATTGAATATTTATTTTGTATATTAAATTATACGCATAATTAGAAAAACTGTAGACAGATCGCATAACCCACAATCATAAAATAGGATAGGTTAGGGTTATCATATTTATGATCGTGGATTATACAAGTAGACTTATTTAACCCACAGAAAAATTTTGGACCCGTGAAGGAGTGGGTAGAGTTTTACTATGGATCCGATTTTGTAGATGTTAAGTGTAACATACAAGTGTAAATTATAAAAAAAAAAAAAAAAAAAAAAAAAAAAGNAAAAAAAACATACAAGTGTTACACAATAAATCATGAAAAGGTCGGTGGCTAGTGGGTGAAAGCATTTAGTGCAATATCGACTTTTATATTTTTGCTTCCCCCAATAATAAATCTGTCTTTACTATACCAAACACAATCAATTCACCACAACGCACCAACATTTTTATCTCTGATTTTCTCGAGAAAAATCACAGAGAATATTATTAAAAATCGAAGAAGATGATGAGACCTAAGATTTTTCTCTTTGGTGATTCCATCACTGAAGAATCCTTTAGTGACGGTGGTTGGGGTGCTTCTCTTGCTGATCTTCTCCGCCGCAAGGTATTTATTTATTATGCATTAAGATTTTACACTATTTGATTCTTTTGTGATTCTATATCTTAAGCTATTCTTTAAGACAATCATGTGTTATGTTTCAACAAATCTTAAAACACTTCACTTTTGTAGGTATTTTAACTTTTTTTTTTCCCAATGAAGGATTTCTAAATATTTAGTTCAAAATGATGAAATAAGTTTTCTTTGTTTAGTGTTAATTATCAAGTAGAATTTGGTGTTTTTTCTTTTTTGACGGATCAATAAGTTTCGATCTATAACTCAAACCTACTTCTAAAATATTCCTTTTGTTTAGTTTTAGTTGATGTTATAGAAATTTCATACATATTAATAAAATATTGACTAGTTTAGTTTTCCTAAATAAAATACATTGTACGACTTCGAGTTGTAAATTAGATCCTTTATGGAAATGGCAAACCAATTCGAGATGTTTTATCACAAATTCCAAAATAATTTAACCAATCACAAATCAATCTGCAGAATTCAAAGAATCAAAAATACTAACAACGCAATAAATTTTACATAGAATTCTTAAAAAATCAGCTAAACTAAAACATTTTTTTTTTCTAAAACATCAACTATAAATAAACGGAGAGTATATCAAATAATATTACGTAGAGATTATGCGACTTTGTATAGTCAAATTTTAGTGAAAAAATTAGCGGAATTAGAATTAATCATTTGACCAAAAATACTTATTAATTATTATTATCATGTATTGAATAAACCTTATAACCTTTATACTTTAATATTCTATGAATTAGGCTGATATAGTGGTACGAGGATATAGTGGATATAACACGAGATGGGCTTTAAAAGTGGTGGAGAGAGTTTTTCCGGTGGAAGAAGAAGAATCTCCGGCGGCTGTGACTGTCTTTTTCGGAGCTAACGATGCTTGTTTACCGGAGAGATGCTCTGGTTTTCAGCACGTGCCACTTCATGAGTATAAGCAGAATCTTTGCTCTATTGTTTCATTTCTCAAGGTGACTAATTTTGTTTTATTATCTCATATATTAATATCATGCACATGCATATTAATTAGGGAGTGTAAAAATACATATATTATCGCATTAAAATCTTGCAAATATGATTTTTTAATAGTTAGCAGATAATGCAAGTAGTCTTAGTCTAGTGGTAAGTGGTAAATTTATTAAAAGAAGGCGCAATTGTACATCTAAGAATCGAGTCCTATTACTTACATTATGTAGAAATTTGGCTAATTAGTCGGTCAGTTGTGGCCCATATTAATAGAAAAATAGTTATTAGAGAATACACATTTGGTTCAAATTCTATATTGTAATTTTTTTTTTGTCAACACTGGACCACAACTGACTAGCCCATTAGCCAAGTTCATGTATAGTGCTGGCGGCAGCATTCGATCCCGAGACATGCAAGTGCGTCTGCCTTTAGTGGACTTACCATCTGCCACTAGGCTAAAGGCCACTTGCAATACTATCTTATAATTTATGAAAAGAAAGTCAAACTTTTCTCAATCGGGTGATTTAAATAATATAGCTAATGTTCTCACATCTAAAATGTGTTTTAGGTTATATATCAGATTTTATTGATTTAACTGTTGATAATTTTTTTTTGTGTGAAAATGAAGTGGATAACAAACTTGTAATCATATGTTCGATTATTTAATTTATTTTCATAAATATATATTTTTCTGTTTATATTTTATAACAAATTTCATATTATTTTCGATATAATGCTGTTTTGTATAATCTCTTATCATATATCACATGTATATATCATATATGAGCAATGCATATATTTCTTTTAAGTTTCTTAATGCCAATTTTTTCAAATATGATTTTGTTTTTAAAATAATCATTTATGGTCGGAGAAATTTATATTTTTTAAAATATAAAGTAGTGAATGATGATTTTGATAGCTAGCTTAGAACTTTGACTCCTCGAGGATGTGAAATGAAAAATTATAATGCATAAAACAGAGGAGAATAAACAAACTGCGTACGTGTAAAATTGTATATAATAAGCTATAAGCATTAATTTATCAAATGAAATGATTTAATATTTTGTCTTTTTGACTTAAGACTCATGCTTTGATCATATATTTCTCTTTTTAGAAAGTGAAATCTTTAGAAGCACCAAATGGATATTCTCTATCAAACCACTAAGTGATATGATTTTATATATACACATTCTCCTTTCAACATATATAAATAATGAATTTTCATTTTTTATGACAAAAATTTGTATAAATTTTTCAGAATCGTTGGCCACAAACGGCCGTTATTCTCATAAGTCCACCTCCAATCGACGAAGAGGCACGTCTCAGGTACGATCGAGTCCTCTTTGTTTATCCCAAACCATGCTTGAATTAAAATGGGAAAACGATATATTTTCTCACGAAAACTATCATATAGCACCAGATGAATCGTCAATTAAATTTTATATTATATGTTTCTGATAATAAAGTTTTAATTTTATGTATTCACGAATAATAGTTCGAGATTTAAAATCCACTGATTTTGGTTTAAGTTTGTTTAGTATAAGTTATTGTCATGTGGTTTTTAAGTCTCTCGAACCGAAAGCAGGCGCACATGCACAATCAGGGATCGAGTTCCACCGCCTACAAGATTTATGTAAGAATTTGGCTAATGAGTCGACTTTGTGACCCATATTAATAATATCGTTGACAAGAAAAAAAAAAAGTCTCTCGAACTATTATTATAAGGATATATAAGTTTAGAATTTTTATTTCAGGGGATATATAACTTTTATTGCATAAGATTTTGGTGCTATATGATAGTTCTTCGTAAGAAAAAAAATTATTTTCGTCATAATTAAGCATGCACTCTCATTTAATTTATATCATATTTGACAATAAATTTTTAGTTCTAACGAAGGGTGTGATTGTTATATTTTTAGATATCCTTATATCGAAAACACAATGGGTTTGGCAGAGAGAACCAATGAAGCAGCAGGAAGATACGCAAAAGCATGTGTTCAAGTAGCTGAGCAATGTCAAATTTCAGTTATTGATCTTTGGTCCAAAATGCAGCAAATTCCAAATTGGCAAACCGAATGTCTATGGTTATATACTTAACCTTATATACACCTAATAATCTTAGTTTCAATTGTTGATCATTGGTCGCTAGTCGCTGTCCCCAGTAATATTTTCTATTTGTAAACCATATTGACTCCTTTCTAAACGGTTTTAGTGTTTTCTGTCTAGAATACTGAATTTCCTTCTAGTGACAAGACCATATTTTAACTTCATATGTTTTGTGTTTTGTCGGAATTCAGGGACGGATTACATTTGAGTCGGACCGGTAACAAAATAGTGTTTGAAGAAGTAACAAAGAAGCTAAAAGAAAAAGGCATTGGAGCTGAAGATTTACCCTTTGATCTTCCACTTATAGAAGATGTTGACCCAAAGGATCCTCTCAAAGCCTTTGCTGACTTTTGATATGCTTTATATAATCATTATGTAGTGTCTTTTAAAACTTTGATCAACTTATGAAGAATGAAATTACTTGTTATTTAAAGAAGGTTTTATGAAACGGCCAGAGATGAGACCATTTGCAATATGGTGATAAGCAGCTTCGGTTAAGTGAATTCCATCCCAATTTGCATATGTTGATGGATTTTCACATGTTGTTGAACCCTCTTTTCCACATTGCACGTTTGGTTTTGCGTTGTATCTTCCATCTTTTCCTCCACAACATGCTTTTAGAACACTTCCAGTGAAACCTATTATGAAAAAGAAAAGAACAAAACCATTAAGAACAAAACATCAAAAATGACTGAACCAATATGATGAAAATGTTTTGACAAATCATTTAAGTTGTGTTAACTCTAAACAAAGTCTAGTAAAATATTCACTCTAAATGCTCTTCTTTGGTAGAGTTCTCTTCATTTCATTGCGATTTACAACCGTTTTTTCTACCCATATACATTTGTAATGACAAACCAACCAGGCGGTGGTAACCCAATAGTATTAAGAACACACTCTCAGAACATAAACTCACTAAGATCCTAGATTTGACACTTCTATGAACTCTAAGTATCATTTTCTAGCCAAATAGACATTAGGTGTTAGAGCGGTGGTAACCTAATAGTATTAGGACCGCGACCTCATAGCGTAAACTCACAAATGTTTTAGATTTGACATTTCTAAAAACTCTAAGTATCACTTTCTAACTAAGTGGACATTAGGTTTCGGCTCATTGATTTACTTCTCCAGGAGCTCCCTACGGGGTAATGCACCTTAGATTAGTCCCGTGATAAAAATCCGAATCATCAGAGTTATACAAAAAAAAATATAATCAACGAAAATCAGAAAATTAGATTGAAATTCGGTATAGGATTCTCTCATTACCAAAAATACATGAAATAGTCTAAATCGAAGTTGGATTACCATATTTGGAAGGCGAGTTGTAGAATTGCATGGCAGAACCGTAATAATCAGCATACATAATCTTAGAATGAGGATATTTTTGCCATAAAACCACAAGAGCTTCTTTAAGCTTATCATTGTGAAGCTTAGCAAAATTGTTCAATGGTTTGTAGCATTGGTTCCTTGGGTCATAGAGCCATCCTCGACCATCATTGAACCGCTCTAATAGAACCGCAGAACAACCCAATGGAAAGATCCCTGGAACCACTAGAGTCACTGCACCTTCTTCTATCAAAGCCTTTGTATATAAATAAAATACAATAATGGTTAGTTAAATAAATGAATATTTAGACTTGTTAATGTTTTAAAGATACTAAATTAATTAATTTTAAATGTTTTATTCTTACACTTGTAACGTTAATGATTTTGTTAATGACGAATGGTACTAAATCCATAGCATCTTTATACCTTCGGAATGCTAAAAGAGGGTAATTGTAATCGTTTCCACCAATTTCTCCAACGAAAAATAGAGATTTCTTAAAATATTCTTCACATTCTGCCAAAAATATAGATAAACAGAGATTATCATCCGACTAATCCGGAATCCATTAGCGCGTGAGAAGTTGTTGGACAATATAAATCACTGAACTTAAGTCTAGTGTTCATTTGGCCAAGAAATGGTATCGAGCCCGAAACATCTACGAGTTTACATCTAGAGGTCCCAGTCCTAGTACCACTAGAATACCTCTGTCCAGTTCAAATAGACTTTCTTTTTTTGTCAACGTTACTATAATTAAATCGATAAATAAAATATTTTAAAAATCAAAATAAAAGAAATGATTTAAGTATCAATGAATATCCAAATAGACTATGCTATTATCTTTCTTCTTTTTACCTGGTTTGGTTTTACAAAGAGAAGGTTTCAACTTCTTGAACCAATCAAGTTGAATATCCAATGTCTTATTCCCCAACAATGTTACTGAAAGACCTCTTTCTTCCAAGAAGCTAAATTCATTGGCCGTTGCTCCGGCCACCGCAAAATTTGCTCCTCTCTTAAAATCCACCGTATTATTTGTCTGTACGCTTTGAAGATACGGCAGAATGTACGGTAGTCCACTTGCCTCAGCTGCAATTATCCATGCACATTGTTAACAATTATATCGGTAAAACTAGATGGATTACCAAATTTTTAAAATATCACGTAAAACAAACATGATTTTTTGAAGTCAAATTTGGGTGGAAGAGATAACAGACATGACATTCAACTATTTCACTAAAAACACTTTCTCCGCAAATTATAAGTACTTTCCTGAAATCAAAATCACGTTAAAAAATAGTAAAAGTGACAATCAATCATTTGACCAAAAATACTTTTTCGCAAATTATTAATAATTAAGATATTTTATTATTAAGATATTTTTATCTATTGAATGTATATAAATGTGATAATTGAAGATGGTCCCATTGGGTTGTTCTTGATATATCTTGGCACCAAGTGGTGAATTCGAATCATCTCCTACTCTATTGAAATATTTAGGTTATGAATTGGATTTTGTCGATCCAATGATTGTTGACAAAAAAAAAAGTGATATTATTTTTGGTAGAGAGAAATGAGAAGTAAACCAATGAAATCGATGATGAGACGTCCATCGGAGCAACGACCAGTTGGATGGTTAAAGAAGGTTGTTCCATATGGTGGTCTTCCGATGGCCGGAGATTCAGAATCGCCGGATACCACAAAGTTTCCGGTGTCGCTTAAAGAATCTCCGAAGACAAAGATTGACTCGTAGTTTAGAGTTGGTTTCATTGGTAATGACCTAATGGGGCTTATGACACACAATGCCACGATATACAACATAGTGATCGTCATTTTTTTTTCAAATTTTATGTGTTTGAAGTTGTAAATATTTCGAGTAAGATTTTATACTCACGTTTATAAGATGGATAATCAATATATATATATATATAATAATAGTTGTATGTAGTAATGTTATAAAAATATGCGTTGCATCTTGTTTGTAACGTTGTAATTGTTTTTCTTCAATAATAAATAAGCTTTAATTATTTAATTTTGTTTGTTAGTCATAGCTCATGTAACTTTGTTTTATTTAATTTTGAAAACCTTTATCAAAAAATAATAATAATAGTTTTAGTTATAAATTAGAAACAGCAGAAACGATTATTATTTTTGGTTTAAACATCATTTGAATTAATAAATCTTAATACTTTTTTTGTCAACTGGACTACTCGTAGTCATTAATCTCGTTCTTACTATTCATGTAAGAATTCAAATCGTAATCTAAGATTTGTGAAAAGAGCACTACCAATTTTTCGTCTGTCGTGGACATAAATCTAGATTCTAAAAAATATTTTGTTTGTTTCAAAATATAAGATGTTTTAGTGATTTTATTTTATTTCAATTTTTTAAAAAAATTTTGATTTCAAATTATAAAAGGTTTTACAAACTATTATATATATTTAATCATATTTTATATTTATGTTGTGATCATTAATATTCTCCATTTTCTTATATTATTGGTTAGAATATTTAGATTTTTTAATATGCGTTTTTTTAGTCAAAACATCTTATATTTTGAAACGAAAAAAATAATGTATAAAAATGTACTAATTCACTCTTTTTATATATAAAAAACTTCATGTTCAACTAACTATTACGAAAATAGTGATTTTTTCATGAAATTTATTCAAAATTATGATTTATATTACCAAATTAAAATTTTATTTATTTTGGATTGTTGAAAAAAAAAACTATTTTGGACTATATAAATACTCTATTAAGTATTTTTGAACATTAAATACTCTATCTTGAAAGAGAGTGAGGCAAAATCTTACGATTTCTTCTACCTTCTTATCCTACAACACAAACCAAATTCTCCAAGAGAAAGAGACAAAAATCATAAAACTTTAGAGCTCACTAGCAATGGCGTCTCTTCTCGGAATTTCTCCATCTTCAATCCTGACTTGCCCTCGTCTTTCTTCTTCCTCAGTCTCCGTTGATTGCTTTGGACCAGGTTCGAACTTTTGCCCTAAAAATCCTTTCTTTACGAACCTTACAAGTACCCATTAAAACTGTTCATACTCAGGTTTCAAAGTTCACCAATTTCTGGTTAATTTTCACCAATGAAGCTTAAGTGAACATAGAAAGTTGTCTAATTTCAGGGTTTTAGTTGACATTTAAGAGAAATTGTGTTTGTGTGTTCTTTGTTTTGCAGGGAAGTTTTGTGGAAGAATCCAATTAAAGGAAAAGAAGAACAGACCTCGTTATCATGTTTCTGTTATGAATGTTGCTACAGAGATCAATTCTGTTGAACAAGTATGAGTTTTTCACTTATGTTCATGAAATTGGGAAAGAATTGTTGAATTGTTGGCTAAAGATTTGGATTTTTGTTTCAGGCAAAGAAGATTGATTCAAAGGAAAGTGCAAGACCAGTTTATCCATTTGCTGCTATTGTAGGACAAGATGAGATGAAGTTATGTCTTTTGTTAAATGTGATTGACCCTAAAATAGGTGGTGTGATGATAATGGGAGATAGAGGAACTGGTAAATCAACAACTGTTAGATCGTTAGTTGATTTGCTTCCTGAGATCACAGTGGTTGCTGGTGATCCGTATAATTCTGACCCGAGAGATCCTGAGTGTATGGGTAAGGAAGTAAGAGAGAAAGTACAAAAGGGAGAAGAATTGCCGGTTATCAAAACCAAAATCAATATGGTTGATCTTCCTTTAGGTGCTACGGAAGATAGAGTTTGTGGAACAATTGATATAGAAAAAGCTTTGACTGAAGGTATTAAAGCTTTTGAACCAGGGCTACTAGCTAAAGCCAATAGAGGGATTCTCTATGTTGATGAAGTTAATCTCTTGGATGATCATTTAGTTGATGTTCTTCTTGATTCGGCTGCATCGGGTTGGAACACTGTCGAAAGAGAAGGGATTTCGATTTCTCACCCTGCTCGGTTTATCCTAATTGGTTCAGGAAATCCTGAAGAAGGAGAGCTTAGACCACAACTTCTTGATCGGTTTGGTATGCACGCGCAAGTAGGGACAGTTAGAGATGCTGAGCTAAGAGTCAAGATTGTTGAAGAACGAGCTCGTTTTGATAGTAATCCAAAGGAGTTTCGAGAATCTTATCAAGCAGAACAGTTGAAGCTTCAGGAGCAGATCACAAGTGCAAGAAGCAATCTTTCCGCAGTTCAGATTGATCAAGATTTGAAAGTGAAGATCTCAAAGGTATGCGCTGAGCTGGACGTTGATGGATTGAGAGGAGACATCGTGGTAAACAGAGCGTCTCGAGCACTCGCGGCACTTAAAGGAAGAGATCAAGTTACAGCAGAAGATGTTGGCATTGTTATACCGAATTGTTTAAGACACAGACTCAGAAAAGATCCATTGGAGTCTATGGATTCAGGAATTCTCGTTACCGAGAAGTTCTACGAAGTTTTCAGCTAGAGTAAAGACAGATTCTTAAAACACATTTAACATATGCTTCAATACACTAAGAATGTTCGATTTGTATGCCATATTATACATGAAAGATTCATTTTTGTCAATCAGACCAAATCAACAATCAATTGGGCTGATTCCAGAACTTTGGCTTGAGTTCCTGGAACTCTGGTGATCTCTGATAAACAATGGAGGCAACTCTGATCAGAATACCAGCAGTGATTGCCCATATGATGAAGTTTTTCTCTGTTTTTTCTGAATAGTAATCGAAGTAATGAAGAAGATATCTCTCTCCTTCATACTCTCGTTCTTCTGCTCGCCTGTTCTTGTCCTGTGCATCCCAAAAGATTGAACTTGTCAATGGAGTCTAACCGAAAACAGGTTTTGTTTTCTCAGTTTACTAACCTTGAGGAACATCTCTAATGGAACATCAAAGATGTCTTCCACTTCAGCTGGATTTGGTAATGGTTTAAACGCTTTCTTATCGAGTAGAAAACCGATAACTGGTACCACAGACATTCCCCTCTGCAGTATCGAAAACTCGATAGGTTACCAATTTAGTAACTTGAATTCAGATCTTTTGATGCAATTTTACCTTGTTAACAAATGGTTTAAGAACAGAAATGACTGTAACAAGAGAAGGATCCAAACCGATTTCTTCATGAGCTTCTCTCAAAGCAGTAGCTATATCATCTGAATCTTCATCATCTCTTTTTCCTCCAGGCAATGCTACTTCCCCTATTCAACAAATTCCTCTGTTTCTCATTCAAAGATGAATTCTTTATGAAAAAATGTCAAACAGAGATTTTGAGTTACCAGGATGAGAAGAGAGAGTAGAGGAGCGTTTCGTTAAGATTACGCGTAGTTCAGTTTTTTCTTCTCTTTGTTCTTGGTATAGACATACTAAGACAGCTGAAGTTTTTGCAGAACAATGTTGAAGAAGATGAGTTTTGTGCTTTTGAAACCTTTGGATCAGGTTTTGTAATTCGGTAGAATCTGTTGTTGTTGTTGTTGATGACATATTTGATAACACAGACTTTGAACACTTGAGCTATGTTTCTTCTTCTTGTTCTCCAGATCTCATAAGAAACTTGGTTCAATAACAGATCCAGATCTTCATTTACAAGGAAACAAGTGGAACGAATTTTGCAGCGATCAAGAACTTTTTATTTTTTAGCTAAACATTGGTTTTCTAAACCGGAATATGGTTTAACTAAATTTCATAGTTGGACATTTCTTAACCGAATTGAACCGGTTTTTAACATGAATTTATCGGTTCTAAATCTGAACTAGGATTATACTCGCGTTATAACGCGAGATTTGATTGTTTTGATTGGGTTTTAAATCGTGTTTATTTAAATTGTTTGACCCGTATTGATATTTTAAAATATTGTTTTAGAGGTGCGAAACCTGAACTGAAATTAATCCAAATTAGAGGAACCGAATCCAATAAAATATCCAAATGGGTCTTAGATCTATGTATCCGAAACCTGAATCCGGACCCAAACCAAAACTAAATCAAGAACCAAATTTTTTGCTTTTAGAGTTTTTCTTTTACTTTTTTAATTTTGAATTTTTATATAAATATACCCAATCCTGATTTTGTTCTATACCGAACTGAATTTGATGAACCAAATCTTGACCGTTTAGATCCCACGAGTGAATAAAAAGTAGTTGGATTTGGAGATAGAGGGTTTACTGGGAGATTTGTGGACTTGATTTTACCAAAGATGATGAGAATGTGAATTCCCAACCATTTATGAAAAAAATATTAAAATATCGAATTAGATGAATCAAACCGAAAAAATAACAAAAATATGTCATAAATCTGTGTATTCAGAAAACTAAATCTAAACTCGTATCGAATTTACAATTAATATACTTTTTTGTTAAATTTTAACTTTTTAAGAATTTTTTTAATATTAAATTTTTATTAATTTTAAATATATATATACATGTATTTGTAATAAAACATATCTTAATCCTATTTTTAAGAATAATTAATTTAATCGAACTAAACCAAACCGAAACTGAGTTATAGTAGTTTTTATGACGAGGGCTAGTGAGAAAGCAAGGGATATACATGAATGGGTGATGTGTATAATAAATACATGTCACACAACCACCTAATCTTACGAATCATTTCATTATAGTACTCTTTTTTATTCAAAGTTATTAAGCATTTAATGTTACCTTCAATTATTATTTTTACACCTACATTTTTATTATTTATAAAAATTACGTATCCTATATTTGTTTGAATATTCAACACCAACCAAATTTTTTGATTATATAGCACGTAAAACAGAGCTAAAAATGTTTTATATATGAAGAATTTTGTTTTTTCAATAACTGGATCGACAAAACTTAATTCATTATTTTAGCCAATCGTTATTTCTCTTAAAATTCTAAACAATATCATATGATGATATGTAACTTTGTAGAATTAAACTTTAGGTGAATAAAGCAGCAGATTACAGCATAAAACTTTTTTACGGTATTGTTTTATCCAAAGTAAAATTTGTCACATCCTTTTCTTGTCATTTTGAATCTCTCACTAAAATCAGATGCACGTATATGTTTCAGGATCGAATTTTTTTGCTTACTATATGCAGAAATTTGGTTAATGGTCCAATATTGAAACAAAAAAATGACTTTGCAATCCTATCTTAAAAGTGCATTAAATATATTGACCAAATCTCGTGTGTGTAGTGTGTATATATAGACACACATTACAAGTTGAAAAACAAAGAGGCAATGATTGATTAGTAGGAACTTTAATTAATAGTCCGGCAATGATATACGACCAATCCCTAACTAACACATTTAGGTGACCTACAAATACAATTATACGGAATCTTTCATGTCACTAACCAAACCAATATAAACATCCTTTATTGTTTTGTTTCTTTTTAAAACATGCAAATTTGGTTTAATCTTGCTTGATGAACTAGGTATCTCATGATGTAGCTTCGATATACATATTTGAGTTCAAGTTCTTAGTGACTAAATTTTTTTGATGATATCATTGGAAAAAATGAAAGGAAAATAATACGTAGCCGATATGGGACATTCTAACAATATCATATAAAACGGAAAAAGTGACTTAAAATAAATTCTTGAAGAATTGAAGAAAATCATAGATGAAACTATAAGAATAAATATTATTTTTATACCATTTATAGTTCTTTTTATGAGATCATAACTTAATAGTATATTATATTAAGAAATATTATCTCACATCAAAAATTGAAAGAGATATTAACTAGTAGTATATATAAGATATGAGTCTCTCCACTTATGACCAATTGGTGTTGAGTTAGAAGCATTTATTTCAATATGGTATCAGAGTCCACGATCCACGCTATCTAGACCGATCCAACTCAAAGTTGGTCTAATTATCAATAAAGTCCAAAATTGTTGTCGTCGAACCATTCCGAACATATTGAGATCACTGATCAAATATTCATCATCTCGAGAGCACATATTTGGGAATATTATCATACATCGGAAGTTGGAAAGGATTCTTACTAATATATATAAAATATGGACATCTCCACTTATGGCCAATTGGTTTTGAGTTAGAAATTCATAATCCAATATATTAGAGATTTATATTTTTATTTGATTGCCAAATTTGTTAAATTCATATTTCCATCAATAAAGATTACTAATTTCTTATTTTAATATAATCCCACCAATTATATAAAATACTATAGAATAGAAATATTCATAGCAAATCAAATACAATTATTTTGCATAGAAATATATAAAATACTTTATAAAAAATAAAATAAAACACCTTAGATATTGAAACAGATAGAGTAATAAATATTAAGACATTAATTAAGACATAAATATTAAACACCCAAAAATTAAGACATTATTTATGTATCTCTTTTTCCTTCATGGCCAAAAATGGCTGCTTTAATTGCTCACCGACAAGGACACAACACTTAAACCTAATTTAATACTGGAAAAGTTGGATAAACAAAGATCATATTTAAATGCTTAACTATAATATTTTAATACAAGCATTTTATAAAACCCTTTTTCATGTTTTGGCCAATTAATATTGTATTTTGGAGGTTTAGAATCACTCTATTACTAAAGACTGTGATTGACTTATGTTTCATATATACTCAGATATGATGCATAAATTTATAGAATTGTAATTTTAATTAGTATGAAATTTTGGTTGAGAAGATACAAAATAATAATGATGTACGTACTACCAAACCGAAATTTAATTATATTATTTATTTATGGTTATCTTTCACTTATATTTTAATATATTATTATAATATTCGAATTTATATCTGATGAGAGAAGTATTCAGAGCATCTCCAATGGTGCTTCAATTCTCTTTTCAAACTCTATATTTGAAGAAAAGTCCTCTCCAATGTTTCTTCAAATCCTTCTTCAAATTTAAAGATCTTCATTTTTTTCTTCAAATTTGAAAGATCTTCATTTTTCCCTTCATTTTCTAAAATCACACTTTTTATTGCAAAACAAT
>OVBA01003890.1:0-25776 GCA_900406435.1 Lepidium aucheri
CATAATTAACTCGGATACTTGGCGTTATGTTTTAAGATGTTGGGAACGTAGGCAAGGCTGTAAGTGGCACATACGAGTAGCACGACCAGAAGGAAGCGAGGGTACATGGTCGGTTAAGGTATATCATAAGATGCATTCTTGTTCTCGAGTGTTGGCAAGCACATCAAATGTAAAAAGGAGAGAATAATATGATTATCAATTTGCCTTCTCTTTTCTGATCTTGCTTTGGCTTTTATATTATCGTTCTTTACTTTTCATGTTGGTTACTTCTTCACCAAGTTTTGAGCTCTCATCCGCCATGAGTGAGTAGATCAACCTTGGGCAAGGAGGAAATAAGGTAGATCGATGTGAATCTTTGAATATCTAGGTTGCTTCTATTTAGATTAGACAAGATCTTACTAGATCTTGTAGTCTTAATGCCGATTTCATTCTGGCCACTTGAAATCGGATCAGTTTCTCCGTGGTGGACTAGGGTTTGCCGAGGTGCCGATATTAGCTAGATCTAGAGTAGTCTTCATTTGGAGCAAGAGATTGGATTCCTTATGTGATTAATAGATTTTAGAGGGTCTGATCTTCATGTTCACCCAATCTAATTTCCAGTACTAGGTTAGGTTCGGAGTTTCCTTGGGTGAGGGTTCATGATTGCGAGAGCGACATGATCGAACCACAATCCCCTTGCTTTAGGTCAATTCTCGATCGGGTTGTTAAGAAACCGAGTTCCTCTGTAGTTTCACATCGATTACCAACCTCATTCCTAAACCATCTCCTTATTTCAATATTTCTTGTTCGGATCTCATTTTACTTTTTAATGCTCTTTTCAATTCCATTTTGTCTTATTATCATGCTATTTTCTCTTATTATCATGTATTAGGATGGTAGACTTGTGACAGATTTCTTCCCATCGAATTGAGCTTGAACTAGATAGGTTGATTAGTCCTCATTGCTTGTCATCATTCCGAGGATTGGTTTGACAAACACCCATCACTTACCGCTCATCCATCATACCACAATAATTTGATAAAAAGAAACCGTAAAAACCTTTTATGAGTTGCACAAACTTGTTGCTTACAAATTCGCCTCCTCCATTACATTCGAAGGACTGAATTTGTGTGTTATACTGATTCTCCACAAGAAGTTGAAATGCAGAGAATATTTGATAAAAATCATACTTCAGTTTCAATGGATATATAGAACCAACAATGTCTGGTTAAGTTGTCAATAAAGACTACATAAAAATGAAAGCCTCGAACAGAGATAATTGGAGAAGGTCCCCAGATATCACAGTGGATCCTTTCCAATAGTTTTGAAGCAACATAAGTAGAAGCAGAAAAAGATAATCTAGAGCTTTTCCCAAGCTGACAAGCCTCACATAAGGTCTTGCATTTATTTGACACTACAATAGACTTTGATGCTGATAAGTGATGGAGAATCTCAGAGTTTGGATGTCCAAGTCGTCTATACCACACCTCTTCACTTGCTGCTTGCTGCCTTGAAGAGTAGAGGACTCGAGGTGTCGCTCCATCCAGCACATACAGCCCATTGTGATTACTTCCCAGAACCAAAACCTTCCTTGTTTTTTTATCATTGACACGAACACTATCACAGTCAAATTCAAAGGTGCATAGATAGTCTGTAGTAAGCTTAGACACTGAAAAAAGAGACTTAGTTACCTATGTTAAGAGAGACAAGAACATATTTCAATGGGAGATTACCCGAGGTAGAAGGAAGCTTTGCAGATCCATTGTGGGTTATAGGAAGAAAGTTTCCATTACCAACCATTAAAACATTTGATCCAGCATATGGCTGAACTTGTTTCAGGCGTGAAGTAGAGCTGGTCACGTGAGCTGTGGCTCCGGTGTCGGGATGCCATTCTTGACCTGAATTATCTGTAATATATGTGATTCTCATTGCAGCAAGAGCGTTGGTGGGTCATCATCATTGTAGCTATTGTCAAACCTATGCCAACATTTCAAAACATGATGACCAATTTTTCCAAAAATTTGACACCAGGCTTTAACAACCTGATCTAAACATTCCCATGACTGAAAATCTGGGTTTGGGACTGTTTGTACGGCTTGACCATCAGATGTGGGGATCTGAATGGTTTCAACTGGGCGCTTGATGACTCCATTGACATAACTAAGCAGACCTTGTCCGGCTAAGAGTGATTCAAACTGTGTCTTTCACAAGATGTAGTTTCTCTCTACTAATTGTATGGTCACACAGTTGGTGATGTTGAGAGTGGGCCGATTATATAGATCTAAAACTCTAGAGTTCATGGCTCTGATATCATGAAAGCTAAAATGAAAAAAAGAGAGCTAAGATGAAAAAAAGAGAGCTGTGAACTTTTGTGTTTTTTTGTATTGATTTCTCTCTTAATTCCTTAAAAAGGAAGCACAAAGACTTTATATATACAAATCATTAAAAATCCTAGTACGCCTCTATCATGTTCAAAATAGCAAACGAGTTGTGTTTGTTAACTTTCCAGTCAACATTTGTACGATCAACATGCATTATTGCTGGCTGGCACGTTTTGCTTTTGTCGTTTGTAGAAGAAGACCGTTGCTTCAGGTAAGCTTCAGTTGTTACTGCGAGTTGGACCTCTCTAGTGGTGAGAGTTTGGGCCTTTGATCAAATAGCAAGTGGCTGCGATCTCTGTTCGATAGAAAATAGGGCCTTTTATACGTCACAGGGTTCTTCAACGTTCTCTTTGGTTAGAATTTAATGATGTTAAAAACCAATAAAGATGAGAAAGATAAACAAAAATATACCTTTAGGTTGTAGTTAAATTTTCCAAATTCGTAACAATAATATCACATAAAATAAAATACCACTATGTAAAAACTAAATTCGAGTGGGAAAAGCAGTAAGCATTCAACAACTCGATAAAAAAAGGAAATGTGAAAAATTAAAAACAGAATTCATTGTTGGGTTTTTAGGTTAAACAGTAACCAAATAATATGGTTTGGGTTATTGATTACTAACACTAAACTACTGAGGTCAATCGCATGACTCTATTTATAGAGGGCCATTTTATTCAAGGTTCTATCTATCTAAACACATAAACTCTTTGCATAATAATGATAATGATGATAGGCTTACTTGATATTTTCATAGCATTTATTTTCGTCTTTGTATTCCAATATTTCTTCCTCCACAAGAAATCTCACGGAAGCCCTTTGTTTAAGAACTGGCCTTTCCTTGGGATGCTTCCCGGTATTCTCTTCCAATTCCCACGACTATACGACTGGACCGTCGAGGCTCTTGAGACGAGCGATCTTAACTTTGCTTTCAAAGGGGCCTGGTTTTTTGGACCAGACATGTTGTTCACGGCTGATCCAAAGAACATCCATCACATTCTAAGTACGAACTTTCAGAACTACCCTAAAGGTCCTGAATTCAGAAAGATATTTGACGTTTTGGGAGATGGAATTCTAGCCGCTGATTCTGAGTTGTGGGCGGATCTGAGGAAGTCAAGTCACACCATTTTTCACAATCAAGATTTCATTGAGCTCTCAATGAATAGCAATATAAGTAAGTTAGAAAAGGATCTTTTTCCTTATCTTGATAATGCTGCTGGAAAAAGCATCATCGTTGACTTACAAGATGTGTTGCAGAGATTTATGTTCGATACTTCTTCGATTTTATTGACTGCTTATGATCCAATGTCTCTATCCATTGACATGCCGGAAGTTGAGTTTGGTGAAGCTGCAGATATTGGTGAAGAAGCAATCCTCCATAGACATTTCAAACCGATGATTTTGTGGAAGATTCAAAACTGGATTGGGATTGGTCTTGAGAGAAAGTTGAAAACTTCGTTGGCCACTGTCAATCAAATGTTTGCAGAGATCATAACTTCAAGAAGAGAGAAGGTAAGACGCGGGGAAGGAGAGGCAGAAATGGACATGTTAACCTATTACTTGAATGTGGACACGACCAAATATGAACTCTTGAAACCAAGAAGCGATAAGTTTATAAGAGATGTTATTTTAAGTCTATTGTTAGCAGGAAGAGATACCACAAGCTCAGCTCTCACTTGGTTCTTCTGGCTTCTTTCTAACCATCCCCAAGTAATGGCCAAGATCCGACATGAGATCAAGACCAAGTTTGAATCTGCAGATCTAGAGAAGCTCGTGTATTTACATGCTGCCTTGTTCGAATCTATGAGACTCTACCCACCAGTTCCCTTAAATCACAAGTCACCTTCAAAGTCCGATGTGCTTCCAAGCGGACACAAAGTTGAAGCACATTCAAAGATCTTACTCTCCATTTACGCATTGGGAAGAATGAGAGCTGTATGGGGAGAAGACGCATCAGAGTTCAAACCGGAGAGATGGATCTCACATAAAGGTGGGCTTAAACATGAACCTTCACACAAGTTCTTGGCTTTCAATGCCGGTCCACGAACTTGTTTGGGTAAGAATTTGGCTATCTTGCAAATGAAGATACTAGCAGCGAACATAATACGAAAGTATGACTTTAAGATCGTTGAAGGTCACAGGGTCGAACCACTTCCTTCTGTCATTCTCCGTATGAAGCATGGTCTTAAAGTTACAGTCAGTAAGAATATATGATATGATTTGCTTAAATTTCTCAAGTTTGTTTGGCTTTCTCCGTATGATATGATTTGCTTAAATTTTTTAAAGTTACAGTTATTGTTATTATATATCTTACTAATAAGCGTCATTGCACTTGTATTATTTTCCAACCTACTCATTTGGTGTGACATTGTGTAATAGAGATTTTGTAATGTATTTCAAGTATGTACTGTATTTTAAGTAAGCAAATCTGTCTTAATAACGTGGGATGTTTGCAAATATAACCCATTAGTTTTTTTCAAATGCAGAACTAATCCCTTTTTGATCAAACTTTTTTTTCCATTTTATTTTTAATTTTCTCATATTTTCGGTTTTACCATTAATTTTCAATTTTTCTAAAAAAAATACAAAAAGACCAAATGCATCATCAAATCTCCAATATTTACGAAATTGCCATCTTCTTCAATTCTCTCACCCACCATTAACAACTAAAAATGAAGCTTTTAATGCACTTTGACCAACTATTCTTGACTCGTTATGCTTCCTAACCATCTCTACTATAACAATCTCTCATTTTCGCTTCCATTCTATCTAGAAATTTCTCTAATTTTTTATTTACATTTCTTGAAATTCTTAATCTTTCATTTTTTGTGCTATTTAAAACTAAGAGCTACGATTTAGAGTTTAGTTCAACTTTCTGGACATTCAAACAATGTAAAAACATGATCTTAACTCAAATCTACCTAAGTTATTGTAAATTTTTGGAAATTTACATAAAGTAACTTCAAAGGAAGTTTGTAGCAAAAAATAGACTTCTCGTGAAGTCTGCTAGTCATTGCATAGATTAGTTTTGCAATTGACCAATTTTTTGGGTTACAAGAGTAGACTTCAGTGGAAGTCTGCACGCTTTGCTTTGAACACACACAAAAAAATTTGCAGACTTCTCTAGAAGTCTGTGTAAGCTCAGGTTAGTTTTGCATTTGACCATCAGTTTAACTTTTTTTACAGACTTCACATGATTTCTCCAAACTTCATTTGATGTCTGCGGACTTCATATGAAGTCTACTTTTTGTTAAGGGGGTAAGTTTTGCAATTGAACAAAAATAGCAAATATTGACCAAAAAACAGCAGAGGTCACATCAAAAGTAGTCTATATCAGCAGACTTCACGAGAAGTCTGCAAATCTCACAGACTTCACATGAAGTCTGCGCGTAAAGTAGACTTCAATTGAAGTCTTCGATACTTTTCGAGTAGACTTCTTTTGAATTTTACTTAAGCGCAAACTTCTCGCACAAACTTCATTATAGAATTCAAACTTAGTCAATTATAAAACTAACCTACTTCTCCCGAGTAGACTTCTCGAAAATCGATACATTTCTTAGGAATTAACGCAGACTTCACTAGAAGTTTACTCTATATCCGCAGACTTTATCTTGAAGTCTACTAAAAAAGTCAACATTTGGTCAATTGCAAAACTAACCCTTTTTCTAGAGACTTCATTTTCAAGTCTACAGCAAAAGTCAACATTTGGTCAATTGTAAAATTAGCCTAAAGATGTCTACGCATGTAAAAGTAGACTTCATTAGTAAACTTCAATAGAAGTTTACTTTTAACACAGACTTCATTTCGAGACTTCAATTTAAGTCTACTTTTAAAAGCAGACTTCATGCATAGACTTCAGTTGGATGGATCGAACTAATCCATTGACACAAATAGTTCATGAGAGAAAATTAAGAAACGGTCTCTCCAACGCATAAATGGTTGGGAGTTCACATTCTCATCATCTTTGGAAAAATCAAGTCCACCACGTAGACATTCATAAACTGCTCTACCATAGTTCTTCGCGGATAATCCTAAGTCTGCTTCGCTAATTTTGTTAAAATGTCTTTTAGTATATTTTAATTTTTAAAAAAATATACATATTTTTCCAGGTGTTTTTGATAGTTTTTTTGCTTTTGTACAAGTTTAACATGATTATATTTATTAGTTAAGTCTGTGTAAATTTTTGAAATTATATAGGTAGTTAGCTCATTAAAGTAGACTTCATATACCTGACATAAAGTCTACTGATGAAGTTTGAAAGTTATATAGTAGACTTAACGTCTCAGTTTTTATTTTTGATTTATATACTATATATTTAGCTATTTATCTATTATTAATGTGATTTATATATGTTTATTTACAGGTAATGGTGCAATTACATGTTGTTTATAGAGAATGGGTGTTGGATGGCTTGGTTTGGAATTTCATGGTTGATTATCGTAAAGGAGGACGAATGTTTTTTTAGACGATGGTTGTACGTACCAGGAACTTGTTGGAATCGATTATGCTAATTATAATCTTAACAAGGAAACAGATTCTCTAGATTAAGTTACTCGCTACCAGATTCAATATTGCAACAAATGCCAACTAACACTCCTCCAATGCATGTCACAAGTGATAGACAACTTTTTATGACAATTTTGTTTGAATAACTTAGTGATGTTTTTCATGATTTGTTGTTCAGAGTAACTTAGTGATTTTTTGTTTGACTAATAAAGTACTANTAAAAAAGTACTATTTCTAACTTGCAATAAAAATTTCAAAACAACCACCATACATTGTGAAGCATTGATATAAGACTGATTATACAAGAATTGTGTTTTCCTTAAATGGAGATTGTGAAGCTAATTTATATATATTCTTACAAATTACAATATACATTATTGAGATTAAAATCATTGGATCTTATAAACCAACATACATTATAGCAATATACCACTACAAGAAAAACAGACACTGTTAGCTCATGATTAACGCTATTATATGCATTTAATGGCGTATTCGTAAACGCTATTACTGCCCGAGCTATAATAAGTCCCATGCCTATTATAGTGTTTTTTGTCTTTGCTATTATATCCAACTCTATTATAGCACCATATGTTTGTCATTAAATATTATTTTAAAACAGACGTTTAAAGCTACTACACATGTTATTGTAACTCTATTACATTGTCATTAAATATTTCTTTTGTAATATTTATTTTGTGCTATTGAATATTATACTGTAGCATTGTTTTGTTGTCGTAAATTATCGTTTCATAACGTATATTTTATGTAATTGCATACGGTATTGTAGCATTTGTTGTTCTTAACTATTATTTTATAGCATTACTTTGTGTTGTAAACGTTGAAACTGTGACATTATTTTTAAGCTAATATAAACCTCTGTTTATTATCTGATAATGTGTTGCAATAGGAATCAAGAACACATTTTATATTAAACAATTTAAAGACATCAATCCATACATATTTTCACACCAAATACTCCAACTTCCTACAATCCATCCAAAAGACTAGAATATTAAAGTCTTATAATACCTAATATTAAAGTCTTACAATACCTTAGTAGCTAAATGATTTCAACACATAATCACTTTGTCTTCTGGCCTGGCTATAGCAGTTCCTAGTGCATCTTGCATGTATTCGATTTCAGAACAAGGCCTCCAAACAGCAGCATCTTTGATCTTCACGAGATCCACCCAAACCTTGGCTGCATTGGGTCCAAGTGGAACAAAATGAACCTTATGTTCAGGATCATTTGGAGCCCAATGTTCTTCTGCAACTACCCTCTTTGTCCCGCTTATATCCATAAGTTTACACTTTTGATTCACTTCTATCCTTTTGCGCTGCATATAAGTTCAACTTTAAATATAAAAGTGACCACTCAAAACCAAAAATAAACTGATGAAGGTAAATGTATTACCGGGGATCTGCGCACAGGTGATGATGGTAACTGCAGCAACAACGTTTGTGTATCAATTGAGCTAACATGAAACCTCTGTCCGTTGATTATATAACCTATATACGACCTGGCTGAGTTACGTGGACCATGTGCCAATATTTTAAGGATTTCTCCATGGATTTCTGAATCAAGAGGTACCTAAATAATAAAGATACAGTCAGTAACTAAGTAAAAAACTAACTAAATAACTAACCAAAAAAACAGATTACTTGCCTTTTTCTTTAACCATATAGGGAAGTGTTTTGCATGCATATTCCATAACATTGTGGCGTCCCTTCTACATCTGACATTAGTATCTTGCAGATGTTGTATATGAAGGCTTGAAATGAAAACAAGGACAGTGTAAGTCGATGGATATAAAGCTTGTAATGAAAATAGAGATATATTGAAATACTTACTCTATAAAAGGTTCTACTACTGTTGTGTTCTGAAGGACTGCAAGATGGATAATCTTCCTCTATGATTCAGTAAGTACTATAGGCTTTGCTTTAGATATTGGACGCCCCTCTAAGATTGAACTGTTCTCATACTCAGTATTCCTGTCCATTTTATCTACAACATTTGTTGTCTTTTCAAAAACTCGCTGCAAAACTGCATACATTCATCTGCAAGGTACGACTCTGCAATGCAGCCCTCTAGTCTAGCAAGATTTCGTACATAGTCTTTTAAGGCTTTCGTGTACCTTTCAAATGGGTACATCCATCTAAACTGTACTGGACCACATAGCCTTGCTTCTCTGCCTAAATGTACGGTCAGATGCACCATAATGTCAAAGAAACTTGGCAGAAAAAACGTTCAAACATACATAATGTTTCAACAACTTCAACCTCGAGTACTGTGATCTTCTCTACATCAGTTACACGTTGACATAGATGTTTGTAGAATGTGCATAACCTTGAAATAGCAACCCTAGGACCTTTAGGTAGTAACCGTCTTAGAGCGACAGGGACAAGTTGTTGCATCAAGACATGGTAGTCATGTGATTTAAGTCCTGTTACTCTGCAGTCATCTAAGGTAACACACCTTGATATGTTCGAGCAATAGCCATCTGGACCCCTAAAATCAACTAACTGCCAACAGAATATTCTTTTTTCTTCCTTTGACAACAACCAGGGTGCTAGAGGAAGATATGTTATTTTCCCTTGTACCCTAGAATGTAAATCTTTCCGGATTCCAAGAGCTTCTAGGTCTTTCCGAGCCTTAAGTCCATCTTTTGACTTCCCACAATGCAATAATGTTGAAACAATGCTTGCAGCAACATTTCTTTTAACGTGCATTACATCTAAACAATGCCTTACAGGCAGTTCCTGACATAATAATGGAATTCTAAGTAAGCAAAATTGATAGCAAACAATTTGTATCTAAAGACTAAAAAAATTGAAAAATTTAGACACTATACCTCCCAATACTACAATTTGAAAAAAACCGATCTCTTTTTCCATCTTGCTAACTCCTCCATATCTATTACTTCGTCCTCTTCTTCTTCTTCGAAGTCATCATCAGATCCACTATTACCATCATCATTAATCTCAGCTAAAGACCTCTTTCTCACGGATTTTTCATATTCCCAAAATCATTTTTGTAATTTCTTAGGAGCTGAGAAATATTGTGACCAGTCAGAATCCTAGCCTTCCTTCCATGCTCACGTGACCATCAAATCATGCCTTCTTGGACCGATACCTATGAGTTTGAGGCAAAAACTTCCTGTGGCACATATAGACATGCTTTCTACCATTACTCAACCACAAGCTGTCTGTATTCTTTCCACACATTCGACAACCCAATTTACCTATAACTCTACAGCCAGCAAGGTTTCCATATGCCGGGAAATCGCTTACAGTGCACAGTAGCATTGCCTTAAGCGTAAAAATACTCTTACTATATGCATCATATGTTGACTCACCATTTTCCCAAAGATGCATTAGATCCTCTATAAGAGGTTCTAAGTACACATCAATGCTATTTACAGGCTGATGTGGTCCAAGTATCAATAATGTCAGCATAATATTCTCTTTTTTCATGCAAAGATGAGGAGGTAAGTTGTAGTTAACCATCAATACGGGCTAACAGTTGTACCTATTATTCTTCATATTGAATGGATTAAAGCCATCAGTAGAAAAACCTAGTCTAATGTTCCTTGGTTCAGCAGCAAATTCCAGATACTTGTCATCCATTTGAGCCCAAGTTATAGAATCTACAAGATGACGCTTTTTCCCATCCGTACTTTTATTATCGAAATGTCACCACAAATCCTTGGCCATTTCCTCTGCCCTAAACATCCTTTTCAACCTAGGTATTATAGGAAAATAACGCAGAACCTTCTATGGTACACCCTTCTTTATTGTCCCAGTGCGTGCATTACTTTTCCACCTTGAAACATGGCATTTTGGGCAGTTATCGAGCGTCTTGTACTTCTTCCAAAATAAGCAACAGACATTAATGCAACCATGTATCTTTTCATAACCCATGTTGAATGACTTCAAGAACTTCTTCACATCATACAAGGACGTATGGAGAACATTGTCCTCCGGTAATATTTCTGGCAATGTCTCAAGCAGCTCATTGAAGCTTTTATCAGACCAAGCGTTCTATGTTTTCAATCTAAACAAGGATACAATGGCTAACAGCTTGCTATGAAATGCACAACTTGGATATAAAGGCGTTTCTGCATCAGCTAGTTTTGCTAGAAACGCATCTTCTAATCTATCTAAACCCTCTACAATCTCACTGTTCCTAACCATTTCTGTATCAGAAAATTCAGCTGCTTCAAATAACCCACAAATCTCTTCATTCAACTTTCTAGATTTCACAGAACTATCATCTTGATGTGAATCCCCATGAAGGTACCATTCTTTCTGCAACTTGTAAGACTCATCCATACCTCTAGTTACTAAATGATCAACTACAATAGCGGCTAAATGACGATCTATGTTTCTACAGTCAACGCATGGACAGACTATCATATCAATTCCTAAACCAGTTGACACTTCCCTTACAAAATTCCATGCACCCTTCTCATAAGCAAGATTGACTCTATAATTCATTTAAAGAATAAGAAAACGCACAAACAGACAGACAAAAGATTATGCTTATGTATTAAACTCCATATCTGCAAAGACGAACCCAATTCTTGTCCAGCATTATTTGAAAATTACCTTTATTATGTTAAATTTTGTCAAGTCACTACTTTGACAGGATACGACTTAAATACATATACAAACTATATATGACAATGACCTAAGGTATATGAATAAAGATATAAACAGAACAATCATAATCTTATCTTTTGAAATAGTAAACAGAACATATAATGAATAAAGTTCGTGACATATCCGAAGATTACTCAAGTTTATAATCATTCTAACCACAAAACGAGAGCAAGGGCAAGAACATAGTATAAGAAGTATAAACCAGACTCAAGTTTATAATTACTAAATTAAATTTACCATTTTCAAACTATATATGACAATGACCAGAATATAGTATAAGAAGTATACTAAGTTATAAACAGAACAATCATAATCAACTCAAACTAGAACATAGTATAAGAAGTATAAATCAGACTCAATCTACTTAACAAACTACATCTTTCTACCAAATATGCTCGAAATTACAAATGCTCATAACTTTCCTATTAACAAGTGAAGAAATGGAATGCAATAACATCAATAGTTAACAACTTCTTATCAATAGTGATTTCAACAAGAAAACGAGAAATGAAATTACAGTCAAATCAGCGAAACAAACAGAAAACTAAACAATCTCACATTTAAGCTTCTTTAAATCAAGGAAAAAACTGAATAATATAGTAAACTTACGGTTTAGTCTTCTTCTTTACAAACGAGATTCCTTCTTCCTTTGACGTTCTTCGATATCTCTAAAAAATTCAAAAAAAAATCAAACAATGAAATTGGAAAGAGATGAGACATGCAATTGATTGACATATCGATAGACGCAAAATCAAACAAAATCAAACAACATCAAACTGAGAGATAATACATACCGATAGTTATTGACGAATAAACTTTTGCTACTCACGAATCTTGTTTGCCTCACACAAAAGAAGAAAAATAGTTATTGTAATTGTAAATCTAGTAAAGCAAAGCTTCGATTTCATTAAAAACAAAACATGCAATCGATTGTGATAAAGAAGAGACATACCTTTAACCGAGCTTCTTCTTCGTCAATGCCTTTAACCGTTATCTGAAGAATCGATTTCGAAGAATGAATTGAAGAATGAATTGAAGAATGAATCAAGATTTTAGAGAGAGTTTGAAGATTTTTAGTTCTAGGGTTTGAAAAGGGGAAAGCTAAGAGTTAGAAACTCTTCATGATTTTTTTCGAAGGCTAAGTGTTCTATTCGAAACACAAAAAATGTTAAGTATTTTATTAAAAAATATTCTAAGTGTTTTACGCGAAAATTATTCCCTCCAACGATATTTCAGTTTCCCTCTCTGCTATTAATTGGCATAGCGTGTTTAAAACGCTATTATAAGTAAACAAAAACTCTAACAAACTTTACAATAGCAGTTATAAGAAAAACGCTATCTTAATGTGCTATCAGTATCTAATTTTCTTGTAGTGTACATTATAGCAACAACATTATTGCATATGCCATTGGCTTCACGTGAATGACACACGGACGTGAAAACAAACCAAGCCTTCTTTTAACGTTGCAAGTGACAGTAGACTTCACAAGCAGACTTCACATGATAAGTATACTTCAAAGGCAGACTTCAATAGAAGTCTACGCCTCTCACGTATTTCATATGAGCTTTCCAGTAAAACCTGCAACAAAAAGTAAGAAAAAAAATTTGAAACAAAACCAAACAAAGCTAAAATCTAAAGCAAAACAACATAACAAATAAAATCATTAACTAACCTCAAAACAAAAAGTTCCCACAACAAAGATGAACTTTCCACTGAGATCTGTAAAAAGTCACCAGAAAAACCTGCAAAAAGTGAAAAAAAAAAGTGAGAAGAAGACACCCGAAGAAGATGGAGATTTGTAAAAAAAATAGAGCAGACTTCATGTGAAAAATAGACTTTACAAGCGGACTTCACATGAAAAGCAGACTTCCACAATCAAACTTCACGTGAAATCTTACAAAAAAATTAAGAAAAAAAAACTTGCAACAGAAAAATAAAAAAAAATTGCAAACAAAGAGAAAAATCTAAAAACAAAGAGAAAAATCTGTAAACAAAGAGAAAATCAATAAAACTCTCAAATTCAATCAATAAAACTCTCAAAACATAATAACAATCACAAATTTAGAAAAATAACCGTCAGATCTGGATGATTGTTGGTCAGATTTGGAAGATTATTGGTCAGATCTAGAAGAATGTTGCTTAGATCTAGAAGATTGTTGCTCAGATCTTGAAGACGATGGCCAAAAAGTCATCGGAAAAACTTGCAAAAAATGAAAAAAAAAATGAGAAGAAGACACCCGAAGAAGATGGAGATTTGTAAAAAAAAATGGAGCAGACTTCATTTGAAAAGTAGACTTCACAAGCAAACTTCTCGTGAAAAGTAGACTTCACAAGCAGACTTCACGTGAAAAGTAGACTTCTTCACATGAAAACCTGCAATAGAAAAAAAAATTGTAAACAAAGAGAAAAATCTGCAAACAAAGAAAAAAATCTGCAAACATAGAGAAAATCAATAAAACTCTCAAATTAAAGCAATAAAACTCTCAAAACATAATAAAAATCATGAATTTAGAAAGATAAACTGTCATATCTGGATGATTGTTGGTCCTATTTGGAAGATTATTGGTAAGATCTAGAAGTTTGTTGCTCAGATCTAGAAGATTATTGTTCAAATCTAGAAGATTGTTGCTCAGATCTAGAAGACCATGGTAAAAGAGTTACCGGAAAAACCTGCAAAAAATGAAAAAAGTGAGAAGAAGACACCCGAAGAAGATGGAGAATAGAGACAACAAAAACGGAGAATTGAGGAGAGATTCACTAGAGAAGAAAATGTTGAAGGCCGCCACCGCCGGAGATGAAGGTGAGAGCCACCACCACAAATGGAGAGGAGAGAAAGTGGCTAGGTTTTTTTCTTCTACTAGTAAAAATGGCCTTTTATAGTTAGGTTAAAAAAGTTTAAACCAATTGGTTTACTTTCATAGTAGACTTCAAGAAAAGTCTACTTTCATAGTAGACATCACCTGAAGTCTACTTTAATAGTAGACTTTACGTGATATCTACATTGAAAATAGACTTCACAAGATGTCTACTTTGAAAGTAGACTTCACTTGAAGTCTACATTTAAAATAGACTTCAATGTGAAGTTTACTTTAAATCCTAAACCTTAAAACACAAATTGAATAAATTCTTTTTAATATACCAAGATCAAAAAAAACTTATATCAAAGATTAAACATTTTTATCCCACTCAAACTTTAACTCTATTGTATTCTACATTTCAAAAATATCAAATTACAAATTCACATGGATTACCAGCATATCTTGTTAAAACCCAAAACCTTAAACTCATAGTTATATATGACTATTTAATATATGAAGATCAAAATAAAAACTTATATCAAAGATTAAACATTCTTAATCCACTTAAACTTTAACTCAATTGTTTAAATTTTACATTTCAAAAATATCAAATTCCAAATCCACATGGATTATCAACATATCTTGTTGAAACCCTAAACCCTAAACCCTAAACTCATAGTTTGTATGTGAACTATGTGGTTTGATCTTTGTTGGTTTTATTTCACCAAACTTTTGTGGTATTTTAGTTTTTATACTCCATAATTGTTTATCTTAAGGTTATGTAAACAAAATTTTAATCATATAATGATTATTTATATTTTTAATTTTTTAAACTAAATATAATTAAAGAGTAGATTTCATGTGAAGTCTTCAAAGTGGACTTCGTTTGATGTCTGCTTTGAAAGTAGACTTCATTTGAAGTTTGCATTTAAAATAGACTTCTAGAAAAGTTATTTTTTACCGAGAAGGATATATACATAATTTTGTTTCCAGTTTTTTTGTTTGGTCATAAATTCACTATCCTGATGGGTTAGTTTTGCAATATAATTCAAAAGAGATTAATTTTTGTATTTGAAATCAAACTTTAGGTTATTTTTGTAAATCTCCCTTAAGCACCTAGTTTATTTAAACAAATAACAGAATGAAACCTATAGAGATAGAGAGATACAATTCTTAAAAATTATGTTTCAAAGATTATAAAGGAGGAATTGCAAAAATATCCCTCAGACGAGGATATTTTCATCACTGCCTTCATTTTTTGGATATTTTCAAAAAATGCCCTTCTTTATGGAAAAATGACCAAAATACCCTTAGATTATTATTTTTTATATATTTTACCAAACTTTTTTCCCACTAAAAAAATTTCACTCAAAAAACAATATTTTTTTTTCAAATTTATAAGCTCACTAATAAAAATTTAAAACATTTTGTAAACATTTATAAGCTCACTTATAAAAAATTTTGGTGAGAAATTTTTTTTTTTGACGGGAAAATATTTTTTCCCGTAATTTTTTTTCTGAAATTCCATTAGAAAAAAATGGCGGGAAATTTTTTTTTTTTGCGGAAAATTCTTTTTTTACAAAAAAATTTATAACAATTCTTTTGAGAATATTTTTGTCATTTTTGTATTAATGAGTGACATTTTGAAAAAATAAATGTCAAAGGACATTTTTGAAAAGAGGTACATTTAAAAAAGTATTTCTCGAGTTTCCTTTATTATGAACAACTTTGAAACATTTGATTTAAATATTTTAAAATTTGATTTATTATTTTAATATAATTGTACTTTAAATATTTAAAAATTTGATTTTATTATTCTAAAAATGATGATTTATGCCTAAATATGTATTTTTAAACTGGATTTTATTTTATCGTTTTGCTTTAAATATGATGCATTAATAAATCTATATATGCTTTTTGCATTTTTTATGAAATTTAATACATTTTTTATTATATTAAGTTAACTTTCATAATTTTAGAACAAATCAATTATGAAAATAGTTTAAAACAGAAAAACCAAAAAAAAAAACCATTTTTAACAAAAGGCATAAACTAAAAACAATAAAAAATATCATTTATGCTTTTGAAAAATTAAATATTACCCCAAAAACCAAAGCTTAAAAATCATAAACCAAACACAAGAAACAAAAATCTAAAAACCAAAAACTACATTATCATGCATTCAAGCCATTATTTAATGTGACGTGCCAACACCAAAGCATCAAACCCAATGACTTCAATCTAAAAACATTTATAGCCAACTAGATCATGTGGCATTCAATGGACCCCGGCCCTATATGACAGGACATAAGATTAGAAGAGCTTTAAGGGACTTTCGTAAATGGTGCTCATCCTAGAGCCTCTTGAGAAATCAAAATCAGTTCGTGCTCCTACCAAAACGTTATTGCATTTAATTGAATCCATTTGATTTCTAAGAGGTCTGGTATAGTGGAACAGACTTGTTCTTCACGGCTGATAACAAGTCTAAATAGTGGAACATCGATCCAAATCTGCATCCATCACATACTAAGTTCAAACTTTAAGTACTCTAAAGATCCTGAATTCAAGAAGATCTTGATGTTTTGGGAGATTGAAATACCCTTCACTATTGAAATATACATATATATATATATATATAATTTATTTATAATCTAAACTATAAAAAAATTAAGTTATTATGAAATAAGTTTGAACCATTTATAAAGGGGCATGTGTCCATGAAAAAGAATGCTAGGAGTTTTTCAAGAGATTGAGAACTGTTTCTCTCAGTTTCGAAATAAAATATTATTATCTTTTCATTTTTGATGAGAAACCCCAATGTGGCCAATGTGGATGTGTTATTTGTACTCCCTTATTAATAAGCGTCATTGTTCTTGTTTTATTAGACAAGCCACTCATTTCGTGTGAAATTAAAGGTTTGGATGATGGTAATAATAGCTTGAAGTTGTAATGTATTAAGCAAGTCTGTCGCATTAACGTTACGAAGCAACTAGTTTCTGTAACCGGAAAAAAAAAAACCAAACTCTACGATTCAGAGAGTGCAAGAACTTTAGAAGATATCAAAACACAAGTAACAAAGTAAACCCCTATGGAGATAGAGAGATACAAAAGAACAGAGAACGGCCTTTTCACTTAAAGCACTTAGCGTCCAACAGAGCCTCGCCTTCAAAGGGCTCGGCATCTTCGATCATTTGACTGACACGCTCTTTCTGTGCTTCATCTGAGAGGTCGACTTTAGTCCATTGGTAAAGCTCCATGTCGTAACACTCTTCCATCACAAACTTTGGGATCTCTTGTCCACGGAATAGCCAAAGACCCTTCACCTTGAATGGAGGCTCTGACCCACAAATAAGCATCTTTCCAAAGGCGTATTTGCGAGCCAAGTCCATTCGCTGGAGGAACCCACCAACCTTGTTAAGTGTCACAAATGAAACTGTGTTCTCGTCGTTGTACTTGTAGTCACAGAACCATAATGAGTATCCCTCTGGGTCGTACATGTCCCAGAATCCTGCATTGTAAACAAGAAATGAAGCCAGTGAGCTAAACTCTTAGCTATAGGTCTAACATATCTAGGGACTAATGTAACATATTAAAGGTGTTAAGAGTTGGTGAGGTTTTCAGGGTGTGGGTTTTCTATTTAGAGGCTCTCATTCATATCAAAGTGATCCCATGAACTTACAGCATTCCTTGCATCTCATAATCTAAGATGATATCAAAGTATAGAGATATTTCACAATGTATCAATACCTTTGATAGCAACCTCACGGAAGTTGGACTTTGTGTTCGAATAAAGCCTTTTCCATTCATCAAGAACCATTGGGCTCGGTGGTAGCAAATCAAGAGGATTCTTGGCTTTGGGCTTTGGTGCTTCTTCCTCCTCGGCAGCCTTTGGTGCCTCTGCTGCAGGGGCAGCCTTCTTAGGCTCCTCCTTCGGCTTTGCAGGCTGTGCATCTTTCTTGGAAGGAACTGGGGGGACAGCTTCAGTTTGTTTAGCATCACCCAATACTTTCTTGAAGTTTGGTTGGTTAACCATTGTCCAGAAATATCTCTCAACATGAGGGAATGCTGATGTAAAGCTCTTGGTCATCACAGTAGCAAATCCCAAGTTCAAGTTGCAGATGGTGACAATATCAGCAAGGGTGACAGAGTGTCCAACAAGATAAGTGTTGGAGGCAAGATGTGTGTTCAAAGCATCAAGTCCTCTCTTTAATGCAGCAATTGCCGCTTCTTCAGCCTTCATTCACAAAAATCAATGAAGGTGAGAAGAAATAGACTTAGGTCTTACTAAAATGCACAGAGTAGCATGATTTCCAGTACAGATAGTAAATGATACTAGCAATAAAAATCAGAAAGCTTACTGGAGCTGAGAATGGAGCATAGCCCATTCTTGGAGCAAACCACCTCAACATGTGAGCGTCAATCTCCAACGAGGCAAAATCAATCCATTGCTCGATGTGAGCCTGAAAAGCAAATAAGTGTAACGAAAAAGAGTACAAAGATACTAAAAGCAAAAAAAAACTAAAGGAGTGGCCAATGAATAAACCGGAGCTTACGTATTCAATGAGGGAGGAACCATTCAAAGAATTGTCACCATTCTTACGGCTCACTGAAGTGGAAATCAAAACATATCTTAATTCAATTGATTCCAAGCAATGAGCCATGTGGCACACATAAAAAAAAGCAACTACAAGGAAGCAAACTTATACCGTATCTAGCAATTGCATTGCTCTCAAATATGGGTCCTTCGGGAGTCTCAAGCACAGGAACCTAGTAGCATCATAACATTTTATTAGCCAAGAAATTACAGCAACACACAAATCAAAACCTGTAATCATCAAAAGATAGTTCACACCTTTCCAATAGGATTCATCTTAAGGAACTCAGGGGACTTGTTTGTGACGCCCATCTGAAAGTTCGAGGGCTCCTCGATCTTCACACCCACATACTCGGCCACAATTAGTGCCTTATAGGCACCTTTGTTTCCCTTGTAAGTGTGCAAGACCTGAAACATAGTAAATTTTCCACAAAAGTTCACCAATAACCATTAGTATCCTCAATGTAACAAAATCTTACACATGCACAAGGTGTGTCACAAAAATCCAACTCCCAAGTTGATTCAAACAGAATTAAATCTTAAAAATTAGAACAAAACACTAGCAAACAAGTTTTAGTAACACAAATTAACATCAAACTAATACAAATTGATAAATAAACTCATTTAGTAACCTATTTTGATCCGAATGAAACATATATGAAGATCTAATAAATCGAAATTCGTAAGAAAATTAAAAGCAGATAAAGAACAACAATTTCGAAAAACGAATAATGAGGTCGAAAGTGATAATCGCTTGAAGATGGGAACAGTGAGCACTTACCAAAGCCATTGCTCAGATCGATACTTGGCACTTACGAGAGAGCTTCTGCAAATTTTCCGTGAGAGCAAATCGAGAGAGAAGAAAAAATGCGGCGGCTAGCAAATATAAAAGAGGAAAAGATTGTAAATTAGGGATGAGTAATGAGACACAGAGCATATTCCTCTTAGGTTTGGTTTTGGTTTGGTTTACATTTTGGTTTGGTCTACCAATTGTGATTGGGAAAAATGTCATTTTAACATTACGAAAATAGCTGATTAAACATTGAATTTTGGATTTTTGTTGACTTTTAAAAAAAACATCAACTTTACGTTGACTAGGCCAATTCAACCTTTCGCGAAAATGAAATCAAAATTGACTCTAAAATCGAAAGCTAAATTAGAAATTGGAAGTTAGATTCACTTCCTATCTTCATTAGGAAGAATCTATAAGCTTGATTTGCTCTTTTCGTTCAAGAATGAGCTCAAATTCGTCGATTTAAAGTATTGAAGACAACATTTTAAATCGACAAATTTGAGCTCATTCTTAAACGAAAAAAGCAAATCAAACTTATAGATTCTTCATAATGAAGATAAGAAGTGAATCGAACTTCCAATTTCTAATTTGGCTTTCGATTTTAGAGTCAATTTTAATTCCATTTTCGCGAAAGGTTGAATTGGCCTAGTCAACGCAAAGTTGAGAGTTTTTTTGAAAGTCAACAAAAAATTCGAAAGTTTAATCAACCACATCCAAAGTTCAATGTTTAATTACCAATTTTCCCGACTTACAATGTTAAAATGACATTTTTCCCAATTGTGATTTGCATTTTTTATTTGGTTAGCTACTACTAACAATGACAAGTAACTTATCCCAATAGATAAATAAAAGGATGCTAAGCTACATAGAATTATTTTGTTGGAATGTCTTTTTCCGTGCGAAAATACGAAATTATCGTTTTGTAATGTAAAGTTAAGATTATATCCGCATTATAATACAGAATATGATTGGTTTTTTAAATTTTATTTATTTATTATTTAGGAAATGTTATTATAGAGGTCCGAAACCTGAATTAAAATAAGATTAATCTAGCAGAACAAATTCGATAAAATACCCAAATGGGTTATTAATTTATATATCTGAAAAATCGAATCTGAAACCGAACGAAAACCAAATCAAAAACCAAATTTTTTGCATTTATAGTTTTTCTATTACTTCTTAAAATTTTGAATTTTTTATAAATGTATCTGATCCCCAGCTAGATCTATACCGAACAAAATTAGATGAAATGAACTAGCAAAATATCAAAATATCAAATTAGATGAACTGAACTCGACAAAATATCAAAAATGGGTTATAAATCTATGTATCCGAAGAACTGAATTCATAACCGATATGTTTTTATTAAATTTTAACTTTTTAGAATTTTTTTATTAAATTTTTATTAATTTTAAATTTTTATAAATATAAATTTGTAAGAAAATATATCTTAATTCTAACTTTAAGAGTAATTATGAAAAGTTAACTTTATCATATAGTTTATAACACAAGCAAAATGAAATTCTCTCCCTTATATAATATATAAGATGAGTTAATTGGCCCTAAATCGAATATCAAATTTTTATTAAAAAAATTGGTTTCGCCATAATTTCATGTACTAATAGTCTAATACTAACGCAAGTGGCCTTTAGTTTAGCTGCTGGTGGTAAGTTTACTAAAATCAGACGTACATGTATAATTAGGAATTTATGTAGGAATTTGACTAATAGACCGGCCTTTGTGATCCATATTGGAGAAAAAGTAGTTTAATACTAACATATACTCCCTCCGTTTCATATTACTTGTCATTCTAGCCTAAATTTTTTGTTTCATTTTAGTTGTCATTCTCATTTCCTAATGTAATTTTTGATATAAAAATTATTTCATTGTCCCTAATTAAATGAATAAAATATTAAATGGTTTGGAATTCTAATAGTCAAATAAGGACATAATAGAATATTCACCTATTTTCTTAATATGTGTGTTAAATTATAGAATGACAACTAATATGAAACGGAGGAAGTATTAACTATTTATGTTGATTGTTGATCCATCTTGGGCCTATTACTAAAATAGTAACTACCTTTAAGCCCATTAAAGAAATGAAAGAGGTTTAAGCAAGATATGCCTAGTCTCGGCAAGCTGGAACCAATACGTGATCTCGGACAGGTTGCTATCTCGGCATCTTGAAAATATTTATCCTAGAAGGTCAGATATAGTTCTCAAAAATTTGAAAATATTTCATATCTTAAATATAGGATATTTCTAAAAAATCAGATTTGAGGTATATGATATTTCCAGAAAATCAGAAAAATCTTGTACATATCATCGAATTTTTGAGATAATGTATTATTTTTTAAATTTTCTGTTTAGAAAAGTGAAATCCGAACTCTAATCTTGTAAAAGGGTCTATTTTCCTTTATAAATAGAGGATTTAGCCTCCAAAAAGAAGCTACACTCTACTAATCGCACACAAGCAATACAACGTGTTCATCTGGTTCGAACATTGTGGTATACTCTCAAAATCTGTTAATTAAGTACCTTCAAAATCCATATATGTACAATTGAGTGTATTATTGGTAGGTCCACTAAACTATATCATTGTTCTTTTGTCATGCATAGATATTTTTTTTGTATAATACTGACTTCACTTTCTTCCACGAAGTTCATAAATTGGTTACCATCCACAACTCATTTCGCATCATTTCTTCACAACCTAAAACCTTTTGGTTAACAGTACCAACAATAAAGTATCTGAAAACTCTTACTCAACCATGGCCATTACAGGCAGATATATATGTTTAGAACTACAAAAATCATCACACAAGTGAGAAAATCGAAACCTCGTTGACTTTAAACATTCATTCTCCGGTCAGTTTTTATCATCACCGAAGAGTAGACGGAGGCGAGAAGCAAAGACGCCGGTAGAGTCAATCGACGCTTGATGAAGAAGATCGGTCTTGATTTTACTCATACGATCTGTCAAACTATCTTGCTCCTTCTTTAGAGCAGTCGTGTCTTCTTCCAGATCGTGAATTCGGTACTTCTGACTTACCGATCGGAAACTTAGAAGCAAAATTCCAGTCATGGCGAAGAACTGGAAGAAGCTTTGTTTGTTCTTCTTGACATTCTCAAAGAATCCAGAAGCGACAGCAGTTAACGCCTTCGCCGGATCTTTCCCGGTGAGAGGATCAACAGATCCTTGTGGCGAAGAAGAAGCCATTTTGCAAATTGTATGAAGTACGAACCGAAAAATCAAGCGGAATGGAGTATCGTTTCAGAGAAAGAGAGATAAGGATTTTCGAAGGATTTGGGCTTTTGGTTCCATTTAAAGAAGCCCAATAATTTTATAGGCACCTTTGTTTCCCTTGTAAGTGTGCAAGACCTGAAAAATAGTAAATTTTCCACAAAAGTTCACAAGTAACCATTAGTATCTCTCAATGTAACAAAATCTTACACGTGCACAAGGTGCGTCACAAAAATCCAACTCCCAAGTTGATTCAAGCAGAATTAAATCTTTAAAATTAGAACAAAACATTAGCAAACAAGTTTTAGTAACACAAATTAATATCAAACTAATACAAATTGATAAATAAACTCATTTAGTAACCTATTCTGATCCGAATGAAACATATATGAAGATCTAATAAAACGAAATTCGTAAGAAATTTAAGAGCAGATAAAGAACAACAATTTCGAAAAACGAATATTGAGATCGAAAGTGATAATCGCTTGAAGATGGGAACAGTGAGAACTTACCAAAGTCATTGCTCAGATCGATACTTGGCACTTACGAGAGAGCTTCTGCTAATTTTCCATGAGAGCAAATCGAGGGAGAAGAAGAAATGCGGCGGCTAGCAAATATAAAAGAGCAAAAGATTGTAAATTAGGGATGAGTAATGAAATACAGAGCATATTCTTTTTAGGTTTGGTTTTGGTTTGGTTTACATTTTGGTTTGGTCTACCAATTGTGATTTGCATTTCTAATTTGGTTAGCTACTACTAACAATGACAATTAACTTATCCAGACCTAACTTGCCATAGACAAATTAAACGATGATGCTAAGTTACATAGAATTATTTTGATGTAATGCTGGTCTTTTTCCGTGCGAAAATACTAAATTATGGTCTTTAAATTTAAAATGAGTTAATTTGCCCTATGCCGGATATCATATTTTTATTGAAAAAATCTGTTTGCCATAATTTCATGTACTAATAGTCTAACACTAACATATATTTCTGACCAAAAAAATAAAATAATACTACGATATATTAACGATTTATGTTTATTGTTGGTCCACCTTTGGCCCATAAAAATAGTAACTAGCATTAAGCCCATTAAAGAAATGAAAGAGATTTAAGCAAGATATAATTTTTTTTTTTTTTTGTCACTAAAGCAGGATATAATTATTTTGAAAATATTTAGCCTGAAAGGTTAGAGACAGTTTCCAAAAACTGAGAAATGTTTCATATCTTAAATATAGAATATTTCCCAAAAATTAGATTTGAGATACAAGATATTTTCAAAAAATCAGAAAGATTTTGTACATATCGTAGAGTTTTTGAGATAATGTATTATTTTCTATTTAGAAAAAGAAAATCAGAACTCTAATATAGTAAAACAGTCTATTTTCGCTTATAAATAGAGGAAATAACCTCCAAAAAGAGACTGTACTCACCTAATCGCACACAAGCAATACAACGTATTCATCTGGTTCGAACATTGTGGTATACTCTCAAAATCTCTTAATTAAATACCTTCAAAATCGATATATGTTCAATTGAGTGTATGATTGGTAGGTCCACAAAACTATATTATTGTTCTTTTGTCATACATAGATATTTTTTTGTATAATATTGACTTCACTTTCTTCCACGAAGTTCATAAATTGGTTACCATCCACAACTCATTTCGCATCATTTCTTCACAACCTAAACCTTTTGGTCAACAGTACTAACAACTTTCAAGCTTCTTCATCTTCTTCTTATGCTCTTTTGTTTTACTTTGTCAGACTAAAAACTAAAGACATGGAGATTCCAATCTGGCAATGGTGTTTGATTGTCTTAGCGATCATATTTTTGGTAGTTGGTTCTCATTTTTTGGGTAGACTCTTGTGTAGTCCTCGAGAGAGAATCACAGACAGTAAAACTTAAAACAAACCTGGACCAGCTCCACAAGAAAAGACTACAAAAGGTGGCTCCGATGAGATTGTGTGATGATGATCATGATTTCAAAGAACATCATTAAGTTTCTTTGTTATGTTTTGAAATTATACGTTTTAAGTTCATGCTATATTTACACTCTTGTTATAAATGATCACATCCATTTATATAAGATCAATTCTATTTTTTTGTTTACGCAGTCAACATCAAGTACCATAGTAATTAGTTGAATACAAAAAAACGCAATTTTGGGTTTAGAAAACTTTACAAGAAGGGTAAATTAATTTTCGATAGTTTCATGAAAACGGTGGCAAGATTCATGTAGTAGTTTTTAACAAAAAAAAAAAAAAAGATTCATGTAGTAGGTAAAATAATGACTAAACCAATAAAGGTTTTGAGTAAACATATTGCAGAAATTGTGGAACTATAGAAGATAGTTAAAATAATTTTTTTAAGCTCGCACATAAACAACAAATAATTTTCAATATTTTCACTCGAGAAAATAGATTTTAAATTCAAAATTTATCTTCTGAATAGGCAAAGACAACTTTAGTCATTGCAAATTGTCATTTGGCATGTTTCTTGACACCCTGGTTCGATCCTACTTTTTCATAGACTTTAAAAATGAGCTTGTCTTCCAAGTAATGAACATGTTTTTTTTTTAACTGAAAACCTTTCATTGAAGGTAAAAGTTTTAAACAAAAGGAACCAACGAATACATTACATTCGTTGGTACTTAAACCAAAGGCAATATCATTTGGTTTACACTAGGTAGCAAAAGGAGTGGGGCTAAGTTAAACAACATCTAAATTGAAACTAGAGGAAATGCTATGAAAACAAACGTCGATTTAGAGATTATGATGATAGAGCCGACAAAAGATGAGTGGAAACTGCAG